>JARFJB010001495.1:497500-587500 GCA_036346205.1 Vesta saturnalis | reverse complement strand
TATGCAAAAATTTGCGTAAACGGTGGACTCAAGCCCAACTTGAGGCATTCCAAATCCAAAATCAAAACCACAGACCGCACGTACTAACCGATAACGACCCCTTCCTTAGCCCCATTTCACCCGATCTAATGCTACAAACTCTTAAACAAGGGAGAAATTCCGCTCCAGGACAAGGCGGAATTAACCGCCAAATACTAAAGAACCTTCCACAAAATGCCATTAGACAGCTAACCCAAATATACAACAGATGCCTTGCCTTATCCTATTTCCCGACGGAATGGAAGTCCGCTTCAACCGCCATGTTACCCAAACCTAGATCCGATCCTTCCCAACCTTCATCCTACAGACCGATTTTCCTCTTAAGTTGTATGGGCAAATGTCTAGAAACTATCCTGTCCCGAAGGCTAAGAGCTCATTTTGAAGCCAACGAAGTCATCCCCAACAGCGAGTTCGGATTCAGACCGAACCTTTCTTGCCAAGACCCCTTAGTAAAGCTATATACCGAATCCTCAAAAGAATTGAACCACGGGGACTATTGCCTCGCAGTCTTCCTCGACATCAAACAAGCTTTTGACAAAGTATGGCACCCAGGACCAATATACAAACTACGACAGTTAGGCTTCCCGACCGCATTCATCCGACTCCTTCTCTCATATCTGATAGGCAGATGTGTGAAGGTACGAGTAGGCTCCTCCGCCTCCACGACTTTTCACACCACCACCGGAGTTCCGCAAGGATCGGCCCTGGCACCTATCCTATATGCCATCTACGAATAGGACATTCCCCATAGTACCAACCCGAACATAACAGTAGCCCAATTTACCGACGACGCTGCTCTCTGGGCAACCCCAACAACTTACCCACTTCTCCAACCGGTGGAGACTAACAATCAACCCAAACAAAACACAATCAATACTGTTTAGATATCCGAATTTATCCAAATTTGACAGACAAACGATCTAAAAAAAATACTACTAGAGTGAAATTACCCCGCGGCCTTGCCGAAGGTCTCCTGTAAATTTGAACCCACCCGGTTGGCCGGTTTACGAGTCTATACGAAATATCAATGTTGTTCTTATAGGTAATATAAATATGTCATGGTAAAAGTTCCACCTCAATGATAAGGTACGTATGACCAACGACCATATTGTCCCGTAAATGCTACTAAAAGCGGAAAGTTGAAACTGTATAATATGGAATTTGTGATTATGAATTTTTGAAAGATGAACATAAATATTTAATAAAATCACTACAAGCTACTGGGAATTCATTTAAAGATATTGATACCGTCATTACACCTGGTAAACAATAAAGAAAAAACTAGTGATTAATGTTGGAAATGATATTCCTAAAGTTACATATAGAATTGCAAAACCCTAATTGATCTTGGGTTTAGGACTGTTGGTAAACTTGCAAAGAACATTAAAGAACATTTGAGGTCACCTACAAATGTTTCACATTCAGTGTCATCTTTCGGAGTATATATGATAACTTGTTCTTGTGAAAAAGTATACATTGAAACTACAAAACGTAGCTTTGATACTAGACATAAAGAACATACTAGGATTTTATAGATTGGGTGAACCAGAGATATCTGCGGTAGCTGAGAATGCGTCAAAAAATTTTAATAATAACATCCAATTTGATAATATAGAAATGTCGTTAAGAGAAACCTATGATTATGTTCTTTTACAACGTGAAGCCACTGAGATTTATAAACATCCAAATCAGTTTAATAGGTAGAAATAAAATCTCTGATTAAACATGTTTTGGCATCTTATAATTAACAAAAAGCATAATGGTACGTCTTAATTTTTAGCTGTTTGTATGTCCAGGCTTTTTCCTAGACCTTGAAGTAAATGCTTCACCTACTATACATGTTAAGTTACTACAGTACTACAATAATTTAACATATATAGTTAAAATTAAAAATTAAAGGCACACATTATGTTTTCACTGTACAATGACAATTACAACTTGTTATGTGCACAAAGGTACCCATGCCCAAAACTAGGTGGTGTGTCGTAACCACTAATGAGATAACCATCAGTCGTTTTGGGAAAGCACTTGGATGCGTGGGCGTGTAGTTGGCGTAGAAATGCACAATTGTTTTAAAAGGACACCACTTGGTTTGTACTTGTATCTCACTCAAACCAACAAAAGCACCAAGATACACTAACGACTACGGTAAATTAAAATAAAGTAAACGTTGAGCAGGAAGAGGACATATCAGTTTAAGATTCGAATCCTAATATGTCGAAGAGAAAAACAATACTGGTGGTCTAACACAAGTCTTTATTGCTTATCGGAGCCCAACCTCCCAATAAACACAACACTTTTTAATACTCCTAAACCAAGCTTGTAAATGTACTAATAAATTTAACTTTTAACGGTAATTGTAAAACAAAATACGCCGGTCAAAAGGATAGCTAATAGACATACACTGATCGCAAAACGTTAATCAAAAATCAAATCGTTGCAATAGTAAATCACTTACCTTTTTCAGTGCTAGACCAACGATCATTATAAAATTACCAAAAAAAAAATGAAATAGAACAAAGCATACCATCACACATCCAGAGATGACCCGGGAGGCTAGAAAAAACACAATAAAAGCAAATAAATTCTTGAACAATGGTTTTAGGAAGAGCTCCCCTTAAAACTTGAGTACGTTTCTGTTACACTTAAAACGAAAATAAAATAATAAAGTATAATTAACCAAATTTTATACTAGCCAGATGTCTATCGCTGAGGTTAAATAATTTAATAACATGAAATAAGCAGTAATTGCATAATTTTCAAGCAAAAAAAGGTAGATAACTCAATACTACTGCCACGAATAATGGCACAAAGTGGAGCCCCTACAATTGAATAATAAGCACTCTAATCTCCCAAAGGTGACAAATAAGTCACTAACTAAACAACAATTACAAATTTTGTGGCCATCTCGTTATGACGTTTGTTACAAAACGCATTAAAGCCTACGTCTATACATATAAAGCAGGAAGCACAAGACATATCAAAAATTCCATTTCATTAGCAAGTATTAAAAGCTTAACATGGATCTCCCTGTATCAAGAATTAAATTTACAGAAGCAAAATTCAAGTAAAAATAAAAGACAACCTTCAAAACTATATGTGTAAGATGTAACAGCTGTTTGCAATACGGTTAGTATGCTTAGTAATAGTTAACACACAATTAAAAAATGCACAAGCGAAGCTGATTAGAAAATGTCAGCAGCGGTCACCTTTTGCGTGTAGTATATTTAGTAATTTTGCTAATTTCAAAGTAACATAAAATTTTAGATTCATACATTTGTTATTTGAATCGGCAAATCATGCCTGCTCTTTAAGGTTATATCGAATACCTGCAAATCACTGGAGCAGTCCTACACCTCTGTTTATAATTCGTCGAACAAAATGAGCAACTTCCCACTGTAATTATGTTGGTCTTAGGTGACTCTATTGCTCCAGGGCTCCGTCACGAAATATATAACTCACCAGTAGGTTGGTTGCGCAGGAATACCCAAGCGTCTTACTTGATTTAACCTCGGTGTTTTAGAAAGAAGTCAAACAGAAAGCGAAGCAACCCCTTGCATTATCTTCGAGACAAAGTTTCGTAAGCCACCATTCAGTGATCAACGTTGACGAAGAGTAGTTACCGACATACCCATAAATTCCAAAGATAAGGAAAAGAAAAACCTCCTACAGAGACGATGGAGCATGTAGATTTTAATGAAACTTTATATCGGTAAAAACGAAAAGCTAAACTGTTAATTTAGTATAGAATTACGTACATGTTTGGAAAATACAGCCAGCACAAATACTGTATGAACAATGCTAATTTTGTAAAAATGCGCAGAAATTATCCAAATGCGTAATTTCTTTAAAACTCTAACTCTACAAAAACGCGTTCGTCAAGAAAACGAAAGGAGGATCACCTGTTCTAACTTTTCATTTTTTCCACCAATTATAATCCTCTTGTTTATTAAAGCTTTTAAATGTGGCGCAATCCACAGCATAATTTGTGCGGAATTGTCACGTCTACCTTCTAAAAATAGAAATGGGATCTAAGTAAGGTGTGTTGCCTAACAGCAGTATGAAAAATTCTAAATTTGTGAGATCAAAAATACGGGCACTAGATAATAACCTCGCAAACTATTAACGAAAAACTATATCTTTGTTAGATCCGACTAGATCTTTAATTTGTATGACAAGTTTCCGTTTGTGAAGGTTTTCAAACCAAATTAAAGTTTTTCACAACTTTACACTTACGCCATAACTTAATTAAATTTTGTTAAATTTGTTCTTTGATTATGACACTTTTCATTGTTAGCCTTCGTCCGTTAGACAGTGTTCTGATTTGTCATCTTCATGGGAGTTAAATCATATTTAATTTATTAAAGATCTATTCTTTATTAAAATAAAATTAGACTCCATAGTTGGCTTTATCCGTTTATCAAACTGTTTTACGAATAGCAGGTTTATATTTTCGTTTCGATATTTCATAAATTTATTTTGACATCTCGGTTAATTCCTAGAACTATTAGCATTTATTGAGGAAGATAACTGTAATTGTTATCGAAACGTTTAAATTTATATAAAACGATAAGTATTTTAATTATGTGCGATAATCGTGAAAGTTTACATTTTCATAGGTACAGATCAAATCTAATTCAAGTATGATGTGCTCTCTGGATAGAGTAGTTGGTGACGCAATCCTTTACCAAAGAACAAATCGAGAGGAATTCTTTTTCTGTATTTTCTGTATTTTTAAATTCATAAATAAGTACATCTAAGTATGTGTTTAAATGAACTTCGTTCGATTAAAAATTGCTTCTATAGTTACTGGTTTATAAAATAAAACTAACTTATGGTAACTGATAAAAATACATACAGATCAAGTTTAGATGCAATGAGATTTGCTCTCTCGGATGCGTAGTTGATAATACAGTTCTCTAGCAGAGAACGGATGGTCGGTTGAAATTTCACTCGAAGAGTACTTATTCTGTATACGTTTTGAAATTCATAAATAATTACATGCAATAGAGAACATATCGTTACTACGCTGGTAATTTTATTTTTAACATTAAGGGCATTTATCAAAGTTATTTAATAGTGTCTAAATGCACTGAGTTGTATGAACTTCGTGTTATTAATATTTCCTTTGCGCATAATATCAGCCATCCAACGATGAAAGACATATTTATGTTTGTCTTTTATCGAGTGACATAAAAAACATCTTAATATACAGTGTGTCCGAAAAGTTTAGAAACGCTCAATTATCTTAGTTGTAAAGTGGCATACATGAAAATTGGGGAGTTTATGTTAGCAATCATGCTCTATTTTCAGTAATGCAGTGTTGTCGCTTCTACTAAAAATTAAAAGCAACTTTGATAATTCAAACGGAACACCATGTATATTGTTAATTTTTTTAATGCCTGGAATAAATCTAAATACATCTTATGTATCAAGCACATTACCTATCTTCAACCATTTAGTAAATAATTGACAAACCCTTTCGACGCTTGGGCAAGCTGCAAAATCTAAACCTTACGAGATCAAAACATCTAATCTTTCTTCTAACAAGGAATTTATTGAAAAATTGTTAAAAAAATAATAAAATAAGTGATATGCACCTTTGTTACATATTACATAGTTTCGTAATTTTTTTAAACAATTCTTCAATAAATTCATTGTTAGAAGATTAGGTGTTTTTGTATTTGTCAATCGATAGCTTATGAAAAACTAAGATAGGAGTGTGCAAACCATTTTTCTTTATCTGTTAAGGTTAAGATTCTACAGCCTGTCAAAGTGTCGAAAAAGACTGTCAATTATTTCGTAAATGGTTGAAGATAGGTATAGGACTTCATACATAAGATGTATTTAGACTTATTCCGGGCATTAAAAAATTGAATAATGCACATGGTGTTCTGTTTTAATTATCAAAGTTGCTTTTAGTTTTTAGTAGAAGCCGGCAACACTTTTGTTGAATAGGGCATGATTTCTAATGTAAACTTCCCAATTTTCATCTAGGTCACTTTACAAATAACTTAGATAATTGAGCGTTTCCAAACTTTTGGGACAGGGTGTATAGTAGTTAAACAGTCAAGATTTTTAGGGAAACCGTTCAGTTTTTCTGTTTGATGTTTATACCCAGCGGTATAAATTATTGTTTATTGTGTCATAACAATTACATCCATGTTTTTTTAAACCATCATTAAAATGCAAGAATTTCGCTGGTAATATGGTTAAATTAGTAGCTCAATACCATCTTTATATCTTTATTATCAATAGGTATTTCACATGCCGTAACCTTAACAAACGCGTAAAGTGATGTGAAGTCAATGCAATTTACTGTCAGATTAATTAATAAAACAAGTTCTGATCTTTTCACTAAATGGTTGCCGTTTTGGAAAAACTATTGCGCGACCTCGGCAATTAAATTCTATGTTAGTCTTAAAAAATCTCCTTAATTATTGTTAAAAGATACTTACGGGTAGGTAAATGCTGTCAGTTTCTGTTCCATTACTATTACTTGAATTATATGATGCATCCAATGCCATAATACTTATTATTCATCTGAAATAAACAAAAAATAATTACTTAACTACAGTTTGACAAGACCCATCATGAACTAAATGCTTTTTTTTGCGATTTTGACATTTAAAACGATTATTATCCAGGCTAACGTTTTGAAATAGCTTACTTTTCGTAACGAGTTGCGATAAGTTCATTTCAAAACTAATTATGCAAAAATAAGAAAATATAAATAATACTTATTATTAAAACTCAAGACTTTAAAGGCGACTACCTTAGTCTTGAAAATAGTATTGCTTGATATTTAAATAATTAGTTAGAGCTTTACTTTTTTTGATTATAATGATGTTTGAACCTACGCCATTTAGGATAAAGACTAGAACCTTACCCATTTATCCACTGAGATAGCTATCGCATAATAGACCCAACCTTTGTTTATCTTAAGGAGACCTACATCAACATCCCTAGAATGTTAGGTATGGAAAACAACAAACGTCCACGAGGTCTAAAAATCGGAAGAATTGACAGATTTGTACGTTTTGAAAAAGTGGCCTTTAGTCGTTTCTATACAAGTACAGGGTGGTTCATTTTCGATAATTTTGTTATGGGAAGTACCCTTTCCTTTCCTTGTGCTCGATTTTGGTGTTAATTAAGATCCAATAGTGATAATCAAGACATCTTTGACCGTCATTGCACAATTAGCCAAAATTGAAAAAATGGCGATTTTGAAAAACTTGAATAACTTTTTTATTTCTAAATCTATCGACAGACTGTAAAAACATTCTTAAGGCACCTTTTTAAGTAGAATCCGTTAGTGTATTCACATTTTTAATACCTCCTTAATTTAAAAATATATGACATAAAGTTGTATTTTTTTATATGGAAACCATAGTTGGCTATGACATTTTTTTGTTTTTCAAAAATATGTAATATTTCTATGCTATTCTAATAATTAATTGATTTTTTAAGTTTTTCTTATTTACGTTTTATGTTTGTTGCACATTTCTAATTTTTTTAATAACTAAATAGTTATTAACATGCCTAAATATACAGTGCCTTCAATATAATCGGACGCACTCAATAACTTTTTTGTATTGCGTTTCACAAGAAAGTGTTTAAATAGTTTTTTATTCATTTACAAATACTCTATTAAGTGCTTGGTTTAGATAATTTTTTAAGCTTCCGGTCAAACCGGAAGCTTATGTACACATAATTTTATTTTTTTAAATCACACTGTATATATATTTTTACATTTTTGTATTGCTTATTTTTTTCTCAATACATACGTATAAAATTCTTATAGGGTTTTATAAAAAAAAATTAGAGAAAAATGCCATCGAAAGTTTTTCAATTTTATTATACGATTAGAAGAATCAAACAAAACCGTAGGCAGCGTACGTCAACAAAATCGCTTCATAATTATTTTTTCGTTTATTGCAATTGACAATCAGATAAAAGTTTAATTTGATTTCAATCGAAATAATTGTTTAAAATGAATAACAGTGAAAAAGTTGACCAGTTGTTAATTTTCGGTGAATGTAAACGTAATTCTCGACGAGCGGTAGAATTATACGCACAAAGATATCCCAATAGATACCATCCTTCCGAAAGTTACATACGAAAAATTGAACAATCGCTTAGAATGCGTAGAACATTACCAGGAGTAAATTATCAGAATTTAGAACAACAAAGAAATGTTTTGACCGAAGATATTGAAGTACAAATATTGGGTTATTTTAGAGTAAATCCACGGTCATCTATTAGACATGTAGCACAAAAGTAGGTGTATCAGTTTGCTCAATTCACAGGACATTAAAAAAATTCAAAATGCTGCCGTATAAAGTCGATTTGGTTCAACACTTGCGGCCTGAAGACTCTGATCGGAGATTAACTTTGATTGCATGGATAGTTGAGCAATGTGATCACAAACAGTGGCGAAACTAGGGGGGGGTGCAAGGTGTGCCAGGCACACCCCAGGCAAGCCATGACACACCCCAGAAAAACGGAGCACTTCCCCATTTTTCATTCTTATCTTAAATTCCATCTAACAACTTAATTCGTTAAATCTTAAACCATTGCGATAAACAAACGAGTAGTAATAGTGACATAGTGATAAGTACAATTATTAATTATTATTTATTATGTAAAGACATTAGAATATTCGTCATTCGAGCATAAGTTGTATCGGTGAAATAATATTTGTTTAGCTAGGCGGCGCGACGGCGGTAGACTGCTGACTGTGACTGTGCTACTCTTGGAATTGTTTTGGTTCATGATACTGATATGCGTTTAGTGTTGATGCATAAACAATAGCATCTATAGTTCCTCTTTCACGATGTAGTAAACCCAGCAAGCATAAAGACGCCGCAAAGATTAGTAGATTAGATTAGTTTACATACAGTTTACATTAACATTCTAAAAGATAACTTTTTATAAAGGAAGCGAGATTTGAAATTTAAAAATAGTGTAACATACCGGAAATGGTGACTCATTATTCCGAACAATCTAGATGTATGAATCATAATTACGATGCCTCGGCAGACGCAGACAGCAGCTTACGTAAATTATTAGTCATCGAACTTCTAGAAGATTCGAGAAGGGTTGCTTGCGTCATCGGTACCTATATAAACAACGCACGATGAATTCATGGGGTTAGTACTTGTTATACATATGTTTAATGTTTTACGTAATATTATTATTATTATTATGAGCCAAGTGCCAATATAACCTGTGTTCGGTGTTCCATGTTCTGAGTCTTCTGTGCTGACAGCACAGTGCTGTGTGAAATAAAACATCAAAGCAAACAAATAGCCACTGCCAAGGCCAACTGCCACAAACAACTAAGGACTAAGGTAATTTTACTTATTTGTATGTTTGTTTTTAGAGTATTATAAGATGTTAAAATTTTGATGGGTGAAAAAAAAAGGAAAGATTGCATCACAAGTTTCAGCTAATAATAATAATAATAATAGTTTAAAGTTAAAACTGCAAAGGGATTTTGATTTGTACTTTCTTTCACGCCTTTTACTTGTTTCCCCATCAGTGTCCGAGCAGTTAGCTTCGATGTTTATAAATTTGTTTTTATTTGCATTGCAGATTGCAGATTGTGGGCGGTTTGAACATGAAGAAATTCAAAGACATACGATCGTTTTTCAAATCTGCCACAAATCAACCCGACAAAGATGAGACTGAGACAAGGCAAACGTCTACTCCAGTATGTGACTCAACAACAAATATTGAGATAGCTTGTGATTTAACACAATCTTCAACTTCAAATATAGAAAATGTTGGTGGAGGCATACGAGAAGATGTAAATAAAGCCGCTGAAGAAGGGCAAGGTAGCACAACATCCGATGTTTTTACATCTGCAGAAACAAATCAAAGAGGACGAAATGATCCAGAAGATCAAGATCTGGGAACTCTTGATAGTGGTCCTTCGCAGCCAAGGGGCCCAATGGTTGTTTTTCCAAAAAGTTCATTTGGAGATAGACAGAGATCGTTTTCGTCTCAATTCTTTGATACTTATCAGTGGCTTGAATATAGTGTGAAGTTAGATAAACCGTTCTGCTTTGTCTGCAGACATTTTCGGCATTCTGCAAATATTCGAGATCAAAATGAAAAGTTTTCGATTAATGGGTTCAGTAATTGGAGGAAACTAAGTGAGTCGCTGAAACAACATGACACCTCTTTGGCTCACAGTGACTGTACGCAAAGGTTTGTAGGCTACAAGCATTCCTTGAAGGCCGGAGATGTTCATAAGAAGCTAACCACTCCAAATCTTTACAAATTACTACAAATTGCTGTAGGCCTTCCAATCAGTTCAGCTGGTTGCGAAAGAAGTTTCTCCGCTATGAGGCGGATAAAAACATGGCTGAGAACCACAATGGTACAAGATAGATTTTCAAATTTATCACTTCTCTGTATCGAAAATGCTTTAGTTAAGCAGAAATTGTCGGCTGAACAAGTTCTCTGTTTTATAAAACAGATAGAAAACTAAAATTAGTTTGAAGTTTTTTTTTATTCATACTTATATGTTATATTTCCTAAATAAAATGTGAAAACAAGAAAGTCTTTTACTTAAAGTTGGTATATGACAAACCATGATGATGAAAACCAAAACTGTTTAAAATTGAGAGTGAAAACAAGATTGACGTAGTTTTCATGCGCATGCATCTATAAAAAAGTGGTGTGTACGCCCCAACAAAATTTTTATACGCACTCCTCCCCAAAAAGAGCCCGTGGGGCCTGGCCCTCCCCCCCAGAAAAAATTTTGTAGTTTCGCCACTGATCACAAACCATTATTTTTAGATCATATTTTATTCTTCAGATGAATCCAAGTTTACAAATAATGGAGTTATTAATAAACAAAACAATCGTTATTGGTCTGACGAAAATCCTCATTGGTCAATGGAAACTAACCATCAAACCGTATGGGGTACTAATGTTTGGTGCGGTTTAATTGGAAACCAATTACTACGGCCTTATTTCTATGATGATAATCTAAACGCCAATAGGTATCTTGAATTTTTAGATAACGTGCTACCAACAATGTTCGATGAGCAAGATGGAGCTCCAGCTCACAACGCGTTGATAGTAAAAGAATATCTTAATCAAACGTTCAATGAACGATGGATAGGAACTAACGGCCCGGTAGAATGGTCTGCGAGATCACCGGATCTTACACCGTTAGACTTTTTCTTGTGGGGTCATTTAAAAACAGTGGTGTATGCCGAGCCACCTTTAAATGTTATAGACTTAAAGAATAAAATTACAGCTACATGTGTTAATTTAACTACGCAGCAATTCAAAAAAGCAACTAACCATGAACTCAGGCGACGATTAGAAGCATGTCTAGAACAGAATGGTGGCAACTTTGAACAATTTATTCGCTAATTATAACTGATTTTGTTTAATTTTTCTAATCATATAATAAAATTGAAAAACTTTCGATGGCATTTTTCTCTAATTTTTTTTTATAAAACCCTATAAGAATTTTATACGTATGTATTGAGAAAAAAATAGGCAATGCAAAAATACAAAAATATATATACAGTGTGATTTAAAAAAATAAAATTATGTGCGCTTCCGGTCAAACCGGAAGCTTAAAAAATTATCTAAACCAAGCACTTAATAGAGTATTTGTAAATGAATAAAAAACTATTTAAACACTTTCTTGTGAAACGCAATACAAAAGAGTTATTGAGTGCGTCCGATTATATTGAACGCACTGTATACATTCAAAAAAATTTTGCATGTTAGGCGATAAGAATGTAGCATGGGAATTGTATTTACAAAATTTTCCTGAAAGCCAAATAAAAATATTTCTGAACGGTATAGTTAATAGAAATTAAAATTTTTGCTAGCTCAAAACAATATCTTAATTAATTTTAGGTTACAAAAAAACTTAATTGAATTCGGTTCTTTTAAAAATCCCAGGCTAAAAACTTACTTTAAACGAAATTCTGAAGAATATTCAATGGTCGTCTTAGGACAAGTCGAAGCAGAGCCAACAACTTCATCTAGACAAATGGTTAATCTAGGCGTGTCTCGAAGCAAAGCCCGTCGAATTTTAAAGAAACACAAATACAATTTCTATCGATTTCGGAAAGAACATTTTTTGACTATAGAGGTCAGAAGGCGGCGTACTGAGTTTTGTAACTGGTATATAAGTCAGTGCCAAAATATAACTAATTTTTTAAACTCTATTGCATGGTTAGACGAGGCGCATATCAGTAGTGATGGTATTTTTAATAATCATAATTTACCTTACTGGACAGATACTAACGCTCATGCCAGTGATGTCCTCAGGAGGAAAGGGAAATTTGGAATAAATGTATGGCGCTGCATTAAAAACGGACGTTTTTATTATCACATGTATAAAGGAACTTTAAACTCAATGAAATATCTCGATATTCTACGAATTCATTTGGAGGGATTTCGAAAGAGTCTTCCTTTAGCACAATATTGCAATGTCATATTTCAGCAAAACGGAGCTCTCGCACATAATTCCCGTGTAGTTAGTGACTGCTTAAATTTACGTTTTCCTAATAACTGGTAGGGAATGACAGCAGCAATTTTGTGGCCTGCTCGATCACCCGATCTTTCGCCTCTAGATTTCTTTTTATGGGGTTTTTTGGAACTAATAATACTGTGAACGAGTTAAAAGAAAGTGTGCGTGTCGCTTTTAGACAATTAATACCATTATCGATATATATATATATATATATATATATATATATATATATATATATATATAAACTCTATAAATTCAATTAAAAGACGATGCGAAGTCTGCATCCAAAAAGAGGGCGCACAGTTTGAAAAATATTTGTAGTTTTAGTGTTTTTTTTATATTGATATTTTGTGTTCATATTTTTGTTCGTTTATAGAATTAGATGTTCACATACGTATAAAAATTGATTTGCTGTTAGCTTTTCATAATTTCTGATGATGTTATATTGTTTATTTTCATTTCATTTCAATTTGCATTTCAGGTTTTTTTAAATTTCATATCCAATCTTTAGATTTTATAATTTGTTACCATTCCACAAGAACAACATTACAATTAAACTTATTTGAATTACAAAATGTCTAAAATATTTTACTGGAAGTGAAATTTCTTTTTTGAGTAGAATATTTTCATTCAGTTTCATATCTGGTTTTCTAAGCCAACTGTTATCCTTAAGAAATATACCAATTAAGAAAAACTTAAAAAAATCAATTAATTATTAAAATAGCATAGAGGTGTTTTTAAAAAGCAGAAAGAAAATGTCATTTAAAAATGTCATAGCCAACTATGGTTTCCATATAAAAAAATACAACTTTATGTCATATCTTTTTTAATTAAGCAGGTATTAAACATGTGAATGGACTAACGGATTCTACTTAAAAAAGTGCCTTACGAATGTTTTTACAGTTTGTCGATACATTTAGAAATAAAAAAGTTATTAAAGTTTTTCAAAATCGCCATTTTTTCAATTTTGGCTAATTGCGCAATAACGGTCAGAGATAGCTTGATTATGACTATTGTATCTTAACTAACCAAAATCAAGCTCAAGGACCCCATATTACTTTTTGTCTATCTGTAATAGAAAGGGTACTTCCAATAAGAAAACATCGAAAATGAACCACCTTGTACATGTGATCGTGAATGTGCGTTTGTGGATTGGTGTGAGTATATATCATCACAATACTGTGAACCAAGTTGCGGTCATAGCGTGTCCCATTTGAACAAAATATACGGTTCATGTGAGTAGTAGATGTCTTCAAAGAATTTCTGTGATTCGTTATATTTCAAAAATTCTGACACATAAATTAAAAAAACATTTTTGCATCGCAGTGATTAAAATGTATACTTTACTCCCTCATTTTAGAAACTATACTGCCACTTCTACTCCCTTGGGATAAAATTTGTTTACCAACGGATTAAAAGTGACAAAAACACAGCTACTCCATAAAGTACCATGTGGCTCTAGTGTTAAAAATCAAATTCTGAAAAGAAAAGAAATTTGGATACATGTGAAAGGTTCAATTTGTAACATATTAAAACTTCGTGCGGTTTGATTGAGTGGGTTTGTTTTGGTGTGGCTCTATAATTGCCTGCGGCGCGGTAAACAGTATTGAGCTTTTCAAACTCGGATGTAGAAAGTGTTCGCTCCGACGGTAAAACCAGTAATTTCTTTTATTTAATATTAATATTCAATGGGATTCGAGTAATATAGTGCAATTAGTAAGTAGAAAAACAACAAAATCTGAAGCTTCTACATAATACTAGTTTTTATTATTCGTAGACAAACATCGTTACAAATTTGTGCAAACATTTTTTTTAAACTTTGTTTTCTGCTACAAAATCGCAACACGATCTCTTATATAAAAATAGAAAGAAACAACGATTTAATTTATATACATAATTTTTTATAAATCTCTTAAACTCTCAGGTGCAAAAAATAACATGTATACTATATGACTAAAGTACTTAATGTCTTGAGTGATTGTTTACCTTCACTAACGCTGCGGCAACAGAATTCACTCACACAAAAAAGTAAATTTTTTCAACATTCTTAACAAATTAACCATTTTCAAGAATTAAGGCAACATTACCGATTAAACCTAAATTACTCAGCCTAGTTACGGTTATTTCAATTAAAAATTTCAGCACTAGAGATGTGTACTTCATCACTCCAAATTATGTTATCGCTAGAAGTTTAGACTTTGCTAAGAAAGCACTGACGAAACTCACGCCTCCTAGGTAAATGTTTAGCTTTCAAAGTGTTACAGCGCTGAACTGCTTCTTTAACAATTTTATAAAAAGAACAGTTTTTATGGAAATTATACATTATAATATTTAGGTTAAATGTAATCGTCAAAATTTTAAGTTGGTACCATAACCGGGTGGAAACTAAATTTAATTTTTGGTTTCGAAATAGTATATTAAAACATAAGTTGCAGAGGACCATCTATTCTAACACGAAAAGTTTTAATTATTAATTTCATATTCGTGGTAAAGATATATATATATATATATATATATATATATATATATATAAAGGGTGATTTTAAGTTGATGCTTTTTTAAACTGTGTATAGAACTAATTAAAATAAACAACTTTTTCAAATAACATTTTTTAATTAACTCAAAAATAAAAGAGATATTTCGTTTTAAAGGAATAAGCAGTCAAGTTCTATTTCAAATGACTTGTTCAATTGTCACCATTCTGTTGTACACAACGCTGTGCGCGATGTAACCACTGTTCGGTGACAGCACGTAATAACGAATTCGTTTTGTTTTAATTGTTGCTGCTGCCTGTTCTATGCACCCAATTAATTCTTCCCGCATGTTTACCGGTGTTTTAAAAACTAACGCTTTCATGTACCCCACAGAAAAAAATCGCAAGTATAATCCAAGAACTCCCGCACTTCTCGTCTAAAATGAGGAGGTGCTCCGTCTTGTAGAAGCCAAATGTTTTGCCTTATATCCAATGGCAATCCTTCCAGCAGATTAGGTGGATGATTTTCCAAAAAATTCAAATAATTCTCGCCCGTTAAACGGTCTGGGAAGATGTGTGGACCAATGAGTATTCCATTTACAATTCCAGCCCAAATATTTACGGAAAATCTTTCTTGAAAACTTGATCTCCGCATGGGGATTTTCAAATGACCAAACATGAGTATTGCGGAAATTGTTGATTCCATTTCTGGTGAATATTATATTGAAGAATTAATTGGGCGCATAGAACAGGCAGCAGTAACAATTAAAACAAAATGAATTTCGTATAAATAATTATTAATTACTATATTATTATAAAAGCACGATAACCATTAAGGTTTGGCATTTTTGATATATTTATCAATATATTGACGATAATAACAAGATTTAATCAATTAAAAGTGAAAACACTGTATCGGCTGTAAGCTACGATGAGTAAAAATCAACATTGTGACGTCACACGTTCTCTGGTTTGTTCGGGAACTTTCGGCGTGTTTCCGGTACTGGGTTCAAAAATGTATCTTTAATGTAATATAATTTTTGAATTAGACCCAAAAAAAAAAACTAAAAATAGTTCTCTTATAAAACATATATATGATCTTACCATTTGTTACAACATTTTTTTTTCAAAAACCCAATTGGCAGCACTGACTTCTGTTCTTCATACTATACTTCATTTTTTAACTAGGAGCGTTTCAAATAATTCCCGCAAAAAAAAGATTACTTTCAATTGGCTCACATGTCGCCTTGTTTACACTAGGGAAATTTCTAAATTGACAATTTTAACTGTCAGTTGCACTTGTGTTGTTTACCTTTTTACGTTTTTATATTTCATTTTTATTTTTTTTTTTTGTGTTTTATGTCTGTTTACCTAAACTTCAGCCAAACAAATCAATTCTTTTAGGAACTAAATTCGGTATTTTCTTATGAAGTACCTATTTTTTTTAAATATGGGCACGGCGCCAAGCACAAGCAAGGTGGCGGTATCCTCCTGTAAAAACACGTACATTAAATTTGGGTCATTTATCGGTGTTGGAAAAGCAGTGCATTTTAAACATATAATGGGTGTCCCAAAATTTACGCAAGATTTGAATTAAATATAAAACACATTTATTTTTCTTTAAATTATTATTTTTTTAATGAATCATAAAGTACACACAATAGGGTTAGGTATGTATGAAATAACACGTCGGGCAAATGCCATCCACGGCTTTGCTGGCACATACGCACTCTTTTTTTCGAAATTTTCCATGACAATTGTCCATAAATATGGCCCAATTTCAGTAATGCAGCGTTGAATTTCCTCCTTCAACGCACGGATTGTTGTGGGCTTGTTGGCGTAGACCTTTGATTTCAAATAACCCCATAAAAAGAAATCCAATGGTGTTAAATCGCATGATCTAGGGGCCAATTCTGGTCACCGAAACGAGAGAGAACACGATCAGGAAATGTCTCATTCAGTAATTGGATTGTTTCACGGGCTGTATGGCATGTGGCACCGTCTTGTTGAAACCACATGTTCTCCACATCAATATCATCCAATTGAGGGAGAAAGAACTCTCTTATCATGTCGCGATATCGAGTACCAGTAACAGTCACTGCTTGACCAGCCTCATTTTCGAAGAAGTATGGTCCAATAATGCCTCGAGCCCAAAATCCACACCAAACAGTGACACGTTGTGGATGAATTTTTTCGACAATCACATGTGGGTTCTCTGAACCCCAAATGCGGCAATTTTGTCGATTAACAAATCCATCAAGGTGAAAATGTGCTTCGTCGCTTGGGATGATTTTTTTCGAAAAATCAGGGTCCACTTGTTGATGTTCGATAATCCATTCAACAAACTCTCTTCGCTGGGCATGGTCATTAGGCTTAAGTTCTTGTGTTAATTGAACTTTGTTGCATGGAGCCGCAGATCTTCAGTGAGTATACGCTGTAGAGAGCTTCTTGAAATTTGCAGGTCTTGTCCACGTCGTCGAATTGATGTTCTTGGGTTTTCACCAACACTGTCACGCACTGCTTCGATATTGACATCTAAACGGCTTGTTTTTGGACGACCAGAATGTCTAGCATCACCAGTAGATCCAGTCTTCCTGAATTTTCAATTACTCTCTTCACAGTTGACGAAGTTAAATGAACATTCCGACCGTATTTTGTACGAAATTTTCGAACTGTGGCCGCCAAACTTTCATTATTTTTGAGATATTCTTCAACAATGAAAACACGTTGTTCTGTCGTGTAACGCTCCATTTTACTAACCCTAGACTGTCAGCTGTTAAACTGTTTATTTTCAGGGTTGCCAACACTTTACTGCACAAGTGGCAGCAAATTCAAATCTTGCGTAAATTTTGGGACACCTATTATAAGCAAATTTTGTCTGATACTCCTCAAATGAAAATAACACCATTGTCAAGAAAATTGTAGATACAGCAGTTAAGAGGAAATTTAACCTAAATTATCCTTTTTAAAACATAGATTTTAGAAGTAGCATAATCTACTGTTTACTGCACAATGAAATAATATAGACACACCGGAGCTGTTACCCATTCTACAAGTTCTGGAGGACGGCCACATTTTGTAGCAATGTACTATGAGACTACGAAGAAATGTGTTCGACAAATAATACGCAACTTCTTTCACAACAATGAACTTCCAACATTGGATGAAATTTTAAAAGAAGTACGGATTTACCACAGATGTGTCGTTCTTCATTGTATAAATTAGTCAAACAGATCAATTTTCAGTAGGTAAGCATTTATTTCTTAAACGCGGATAAACACAAACATATGAAATAACTGTATATTGACGCTTGAATTCTTTGTAGGTATTTGAAACGCAATCGAAAAAGTATTTTAATTGAACCTAATGACATCATAAAATGGAGACGAAGATATCAGCTTTAGCGAAAGTTCGGAAGGTGAGAGGGGGATTCAATTGTAACAAAATGTATAACTTTTGGTAACATTAGAGTAATAGTGTGTGGCTTTCGATAATATAATTATTATTTAAAAAGCATTGTAACATTTGATGTTTTGTTTAAATCTTGTAACCAATAATGAGCTTTGTATGACAAATATTTAAGATTGAAATTGTACGTAGTATTTTTTGTTCACTGTAAAGCACATTTCTTTTTGTATTATATTTTACTAAGTCTGTAATTTATAGTAAACTGTAAATTTAAAAGTAAATCTGTAACTTTATTGAACGGTCTTTCACTATCAGAGGTTAGTAAAATGGTACTTAATGTGGAAAATTTTCACTTGAAAATAAAATTGAAACGTTCAAAGCTGCATGGTTCACAAAAACCGCACTTATGTAAAGTACTTTATCTACCAAAAAATCACTAATTCAAAACAGCTTACAGATATAATAAAAAAGCTGCAGTGTTTACTATAACCTAACCTATCTGTGAATAATGTTTACCTATTCTTAAAAATTAAAAATTAGCGCCAAATAGTTTTGGTTGCCAAATTTAGTGACATTTTATATTGTAAATCAGTCTTCAGAGTTTACTCCTCCGAGTTAAATTTAGTAACCAAAACTATTTGTCGCTAATTTTGAATTAAATTAAATAGAGATAATTCTAGCATCAGAATCCGTGGCCGAACAATCTTATAAAAGCGAAACATAAAAAAATATTGTTTTTTTGTTTCCAAATTTTTACTTTCAGCGTTACCCCTTTAATGACATCCATTTTGTCTACAGTTGCCAGCGTTCATTTTCTCAAAAACAACCTCATTACAGGTATTTCTCTCACCCTCTCAGAAATTATTAATTTATAACCCATAGTTGTTGCAGGTTATTTTTTAAGGTTATAATGTTTAATTAAAATATTTTGTGTATAAGCGACAGGAAGTGAAAAGAGATGAAGTTAGTTAGAAGTTGAACAAAGGAAGATTGGGTCTTAATTTCATTTTTAGCAAATTTATGTTTTATTTTAACAAAAATAACATCCTAACAAGAGTTATCACATATGCTTTAATTTCAATTACTTAACTGAAACTCTTGCAAATTGATGTATCTAATTGTAATGCGTCGAGTATATTATTCTAATTGGAAATACTTTAGGTAAAATAAGTTGAAGAAGATATTTTAACCGAAAGGATGTTATGTAGTTGCGAATGTTTAATTGCCAGTCTTGAATGTATTCTTACATGTGTTTTAATTTTGAGCTGAATTAATAGAACTTGGACTTTATGTGTCGAGTTACCTCTATTTTTTTAAATTTAAAATGCCACGAGGAAGTTCATTCATATTTATATGTAATTTCAAGTAAATTCGCTTGAGTGAATTTAAAAATATATTTCTTTACGGACGTCAAAAAATCATGACATTTTTCATCATATGAGCATGAAAAATAACATTTGTTTATTTTGATATCTTAACGGTATTTCCATTGGCTGAGGTCGATAACTGTTATCGAAACGTATAAATTTATATATTAATAGGTATTAATAGGCATTATATTAATACCTAAAATATAAGTATTTTAACTATGTCTGATAACCGTGAAAGTTTACATTTTCATTTAACATTTGTCTTGTTTACCTTGACGACGTACACGAAATATTTCGCGCACGCAGACCTCTGAAAGAAGTAAAATCAACGACGCGATTTTTTAAATTAACGGAAAATTACACAAAAACAAATCATTTCTAATTACTAGTACAGTAACTTTTTGGTTGGATTTATTTACACTTCCTATTTGAACTGTGGATTAAATAGTTTAACGCGAGTAAATTTAAAAAAAAGCTTGAACTTTAACAGGAGTATCAATATGTTTTATTAAATTTTCTACTGCAATTCATATATTTCTTTACCTCATTTAAGCTGATATTGTCCAAAATTTTTTCTTTATTTATTTCAATAAATTTTGAATAAAAACCGTATACAACTCGTGCACGAAATCTCTTTTACTTCATGCACTAGATACATAAATTACTTACTATTAGTATATTCAAGATCAGTGATTTTGGGTACGATAACATAGGAAAATTGCATTTGTACATTATTGATCTCGAACTTCGACCATTTCTAACTTAAAATTGTTTGTGTAATAAATAAAACCCTAAACGTTTCATTACTTTCACATCCAACGTGAAATACTGTATCACTAAAAAATTTAAAAAAAATTTTATTTGCTCAATCGCTTGAAAATGTTGGAAAACGTCCAAAAATAAAATTTGAGCAAAAAAATCTTGTCTGTGAGTCTGTCTGTGTGTACTCCATAACTTTCGAAGGACTTAACATATCAACTTGAAACTGGGAACACATATAGATGTCAACTACCCAAAGCGACTGATTGTTTTTGGAGTCAGTGGAGTACGGGAAAGGGGTGAAATGGGGGTGTAAGTGTCCTTTTTGCAAATTCTTATTTTTTTAGATTTTTCCTTCTAATATGTGATTAGTAATATAATTTTGGGTATTTTTTGTCCCTATAATTTTTCTGTACAACAAACGGTTTACAAGATATTAGCAAAAAACCGTCACTTTAAAAAACCGGTTTTTCCTAAATATCTCCGGAACTACTTAACATATTCAAAAAGTGAAAATACCATTAGATAGGAAATAAAATTTCTCACAAAAAGTGTTTTTGCAGTTTTTTCGAAAATTTTATTTTCGAAATACTTCCAAAAAACGTGATTTTGGAACCCGTCCACACGATTTTGAAATTCAAATTTCTAATCGAAAAGTATTCTTATAATTTTTTTTGTAAAGTTAATCGTTTTCGAGTTATTTACAAAAAAACGGTTTTTTGATGTGGAAGTATTGATACAATTTGCAGCGGTTTTTTAAATACATATCCTTGAATCAACCAAGGAATTTTTCGGGTAAGGGTATGACTAATTTATATATCTTAATTTCTTGCAGTGCTGTCGTTTTTGTGTTTAATAATTGAAGTTTGCATAGGTTAGGTCAGTACACGTACAATATTAGGTTAGATTAATAATAATAATAATAATAATAATAATAATAATAATAAACGCACGGTTTAGATTAGGTCAAGGCTCGCGCTACTTCTATAAGATATCAATAATATAGTTTAACCATTTTTATTCATATTTAATTAATTTTTAGACCTAACTTGCGTTATATTAATGGACATGAATTACATGTTAACTTAAAAATAAATTCCAAGGCCGACCGCTTCTATAAAATATCAATAATACAGTCATTTCAAAATTTCATCCATTACAGTGCCTGAATCCTCCATTTTATGTTGAAGGAGACTTTTTCACAATCTCGAGGTTGTAACATTAAAAGCGGCTGCCTAAGTATAAACACTAAAACTGGGCCAACTTATAATACAAAAGCGATGATGTAATAAACAATTTGTAATTGATCGAATAATTTAATTAATAAAAAATTACCAAATATTAATCGCTACTGCCGTCGGCTCAATCGGAAGATGAAATAGGGAGAGTTCTAATATACTGAGTTTAATTAACATACCTGAAATACTGCGTGCTTCTCATCTGCTTAATTATTTTCACTTATACTTAATTAATAAGAAAAATATGTAATGTAAATAAAAACAATAAAATGATACCTCGGGCGCCAAGCTATTTTTAAAAATACGTTACGTTATTGAAAGAGCTAAACCAAGTTTATTAATAATAATACATTAATCAAAATGAAAATAAAATTACAAAACACACTAAAGTTTATTTAATATCCAATTGTAATGGAAAAGTCTTAAATCTATTCGTTAATTACTAAAAAATTATACCTTTAAACAGTTCTGTATATGTATTAATTACCACTGGTGACACATGAAACGGAACGGTCAACTAGATGAAATAATTATAGCATCATTGAGGTGCAATCTCCAGATCTAAGGTTACCAGCCACACCCCAATGGAATTATATTGATAATTTATTCTTAATAATTTGAATCCATAATAATCAATGCATTACTTTGAAGTTTTTAGTATGTAAAAAAAATTGCGATTTATGATGTAAACCAAGTAACATAAGGTAGTTAAAAAATGATACTTTAAAAGTAAAAATTAAAAATTAATTCCATTACAATTAAAAAATATATGCATTATTAAAGTATGCAAAAGGTGTAAACGTATAAAATATAAAAGTGTTATAAAGTAAGTAAAAGTGTGTAATTAAAAGTGAGTAATTAAAAGTGCCTAAAAAAAAACAAAGGCTTTAGTTTTAACTATAATGAGAAAAAAATAACTTACCATCTACCGATGGCACTTTACACAAATATTTAGGAAAATTACAACTACATGCTGCATGCTAATACATTTAGCAACAAGTGAATTGAAAAAAAACTTTCAGAATAACTCAAATGAGTATTTCCCCCTAAAAGTTTTCGTGCGTTGCGCGGATACAATAATATGAATCCAACTTTTTAAGAAAGGGAACTATAACTCTTTATGAAATAATACACCCAAAAGATTTGTTCTAGGAAATGGCAATTAAATTGCCATTCTAAATTCTACATATTAATAATTAAAAACTTTTCTAATATTACGCCAAATAAATGAACGATTCTTAAATTAATGTACTTTTTAATACAACCACAAAAAAAGGTTGTTACAAGGTCATTATTTGGATATTGAAAAAATAATGTATTTTACTTTTTTCGAGACCGAATTAAGTCATAGGAAATTCCCAAGCGCAGACCTATGGTAAACTTCAAGGCCAGTTGAAGGTGACGTTCTCACGGTAAAATAAGTATGTTGTCGTTGTTGATACTTAATTACTCATTTATTTTAAAATATTTTTTACATGTATAATGCTGAAGGTTGACTTCAAGGTGAAATCGCTAGACATAAATACATGTTAACTTAAAAAAATCCCAAGGCCACTACTTCTATCAGATATCAATAATACAGTTTAAACATCTTCATTCATATTTAATTAATTTTTAGACTTACCTTGTGTTATATTAATAGACAAATACACATTAACTTAAAAAAAATTTCAAGCCCGACTACTTCTATAAAATATCAATAATACAGGGTCATTTCAAAATTTCATCCATTAGAATGCATGAATCCTACGTCTTATGTTGAAGGTGGATTTTTTACAATCTTGAGGTCGTTATTCAGATATTGAAAAAATTTGAGCCAACATTTAACTTCAGCCTTATGAATTTATTGCTGCTAAATTATGCGTCGTATCAAAAATTGCATAGAACATGATCGATATGTTTAAGGTCTATGTATTTTATATCAATTTACGGGGTTACATAATTTACAAGGTGCCAATGATAATTAAATCAAAACCTGAAAGTTGAGGTTGCCGTGTATTATTGCTATAAATGGCTCTCTTGTTTTAACCAATCAACACGAAGGTCAAATATTTCCTATCTAATCCTTCGGTTTATTCTTAGATCATTTTTAGTATAGTTTTCAAAGCTATATATATTTTAAACGGTAGCAGTAAAGTAGCGACCAGTGTCCTAGGATTATGGTTATTAGATATTTAGTAATAAAGAATGCTCCTTTACGTTATGGGCCCCGACCTCGCTATTGTTGAACTTAAACATATGGTATTTTTCTTTGTCGAGTGAAAAGAATCAGACTTGCGGCGGAAATACGACATCCGGCAGTGTCACCGGTGTCAGGGTTTCCGTCACGCACAGCGTTGCTTCAGGGTGGCAGCACGCTGTATAAAGTACGCCGGAGATCACCAGATCACTGAAAGGTTCAACGAATTAAAGACAAATTTGTCATCTCAAAAAAGAGACCGCCAACCAACGTCTCTCCAACAGCTGAGGCCCAGCTGGCGGCTTCGTCGACGTCCACCGCCGCCGATACCGAAGTCATTTCCGAAGAAAGAAAAGAAGATGACCGCCCTGGTTCCACCAACCTTGATGAGAACAACTTTAAGACAGACGAAGAAACCATAGAAGACAGCAAAGGATTACCAGTCAACACCGTTCGAGCCCCTTTAAGCAGCCCCAGAAGTCCTGGAGACCATTGCGTGGGGAAGGTAACCCCCGGTAACCCTTCGTTAAAAGGAGAATTGTTATACAGTCTTTATTTTGCGTTGATGCGAAACGGTCTAAACTTTAAATTTTGCGGCAATTTTAATTATGTAGTTTGCAATTATATCTAATTTCAAATTTTAAAATTGAAATCGTTAAACATAAGGTGGTTTAAATCTATTAGTGATTGTATATTAAATTTAAAAGGTAATATCGTGTTGTTCATGTAAGTTTAATAAGTAAATGTTACCAAAGATGCGTGCTAAACTCATTGTACTTTAAAAGAACTAACAACTATAATATTTTATACATTATTTAAAAATTTAATTAAGTAAACGGTGAATTAGCATGGTGCACAATTAATTGGTTATAACTGGAAATTCAGAAGATTTGTTTAAACTGTACGTAAGCATAGAACATAAATAAATAATAAGATGAATATAAAAACCCTTTAAGTAAATGCATGTTGAGTTGGGACAGTACTACGAAATAAACAGTAAAATTCAGATATACTTAAAGCTTTCTTATACCTGTAAGCGAAGACAGGTGCTTAATGGTTTGTGTAAAAAACAGTTGAGTGCCTTCATTACTGAAAGGTACATAGATTGGTTTGCCAAAGAATCAATTAAAGTTCATTATTGTACTACACCTACCTTTGAATATATTACGAATATTTGTGCATATCGTGATCCTGGTATAAGATTATTAATTTCAATTTAGTAAGAAGATTTATCTTTCTTTATGTAATATTGAAATAGGTCAATGGTCGCGTTCTGATAGTAGACTCAATTTTTTTAATTCATTAAAATTATTGATAGAGTATATAAAATGTGTCGGAACTCGACCATTGAATATATATGAACATAGTTTAAGCAGTTAAATTGTAGAGCCGATAGAATTTGTGTAAGAGATTTCAATGTATATGCAATATGCAATAGATTTGTTACAATTGTGCTTAATGTTTAATTTGAATTTTACCCTGGTGTTTATTTATTCTATTTGTTACAAATCAAAGTAAATAACACCACTATATTAAGTTAGAAAGAAACACATAGACTACTTTAATGCATACTAGGGTATACACTTTCCACCCATATTTAAATTAAGATATCTTTATATTTTTTACAGTTAATTTACAAGAAATTAGTTTTTTTAATACTTCAATTATTTTATTTTAAGGTGATCAAAAGGTATCATTTAACAGTGAAATTGGTCCTTGAAATACAGAAAGCGCTTAGCACAATAATTGTGTATTACTAACTCGGTTCATAGATAATTCAAATATAAATTAATAGTTATGACTAAAGGTCAGAGATTAATTTAATTAGATTAACTAGGTCGAAATTTTCAACAGAACTTTATATTAATACCTAGATTGGAATAACTTTACAATATTATTAGCTCGGGGGATTTAGAAGTAAATTGTGTACTGATTTCATTTGCAGTTAACATTTTATTGATACGTGGAATCTTCAATAATAGTATTAAATAATAATAACTTTTAATAGAGTTAATATTTGAAATTATATTTAAAGTGGTTTATATAAAGCGATATTGAGATAACTCGATTCACAATTTAAATTAAGACCAACTTACCAGAATTATACAGGGTTAATTTCTATTAGAAGGTGCATATAATTGTGTCAATAACTGGAATTGGAAATGAGTTTTAAGCATTCTAGAAGCAGAATTATTGTTATTTATTTTGCTGTTTATTATAATTTAAACAATTCATATTAAGTATAAATTATAATTATATTGCCACCATCTATAAAGGAGCTAGCCTGGGTAAATAATAAATTTTTGTTATCTTATTCAATATATCATACAGTTACAGAATTAACCACTTTTCTTTCAACAAAGATTAAGTTACATTATAATTTGGCTCCGAAAGTGAGCGTTGTGTCATTACAGCTTGTCTCCCACGTGTCGGCATAGGTTTGACGTTTAATTACATGCTGATGCCCAATGTGGTGGCGAGAGATTAAGTAGCACTTTAAGTCCTAACTTGTAAGAAGTTACATTACAGTGTAATTGTTAGAATAATAAAAAATCAAATTAGTTTACATTAATTTACATTTCATTGCATCCATAATAATGAATTTAAACAATGTTTTTTGTTATCATAAACGCTTTTTCTTGGACATATGTATTGTTCGAAAGATTTTTAGAAAATTAAACAGCTTAATTTAATTTTTTTTATTTTATCCTTAAAGCGAGTGTAAGGTAAGAAAAAAAAATTTATCTGCTAAAATAATTTCCTAACGTCTGAGAATGAATGGTGAGTAGGAATATAAAAAAAATTATCATGTGTCTAATCTTGAAAGCTGTATCCGGTATATGTGTCGCATCCGACAAAACTAGTGATTAATCAATTAAATTTTGTTTGACTAATTTTATTCTAGTTCCTAAATAATAACTGCAAAGCTTTATGACAACTGATATTAATAGCGTGACAGACGAATATATACATACACACTCATATACGTGTAGTTAAATGTTTTTAGGTACCATTTTAAAAACTATAAACCAACATAATTATTTGATTATTAGATAAAGGAGGCCTACTTTTCTATTTAATATTGAATTATATAACATCAAAAGTAATAGGGTACATACAGTGTAGGATTGTATCGAGAGGAACTAGCTCCCTCGATAGCTCAGAGGGTTAAGAGCCCTACTCTAGATAAGTAATGGTCGTGGGTTCGAGTCCCACTCGAGGCAACTTTTACTGTATGTACGTTGGTAGTTTTAATAATTCACACTAGTTGCGTAAGTTTTCCTTTAATTTGTATTGATAAATTATTCTTAAAATACTAATAAATCATAACATATTGGGGCTGTACAAAACAACGTTTTCAGTTATCAAATCATTCTGATTCTTTATTGCCTGCGGCGACCATAATGGAGAACCATTGTTAATAGGTTAAAGTTTTAAAGATCAATAAACATTCATTTATATTCGCTAATTGTATGACATTGAGTAACTGAAGAATGTATAATCAAACCAGTTTTTACCGCCACTAATTAATCACTTTTATTGGATACCGGTTAACGTCAAAATAATATTTTCTGTAACAGTAACCTCGACTAAATACAATATAAGATATCGAATTTTGCTTTGCCGGTTAACTTTCATGGATTTCGCATTTTTGCGACCTAATTTTCCTAAATACACCTTTCTGAAACTAATGTTTAAAAACTGTTTTAAAATTTGTTTGTTAATGTCTTTACGGTAAGAGGAAAAAAATAAATATTCAAATTCTAACACATAATGACGTGTGTTAACATTATGAAAGAAAGAACCGGCTCTTCTAAGCAAATAACCTAGCTTTAACTTTTTAAGTTTGTATGATTAAATAAACCATAAGTACGTCTAGATACCGAAAATATTGCGTACAAACAATACCAAGCCATATTCTGTTCTTTGTCAGAGTTGGAATAATCAGAAACAATAAAAATTATTTAGAGTCTTCGCTTGTTAATAATTGACCATCAATATGAACGCGTCATCAGTCATAACGTAATATAAATTTGGTAGATACGTATGTGACTGTGGGTCACCAAGAAAAGGTCTCAGTTTCAATCACATAATTGCCAGCTACAAGTGTGCGAAATACGTAATAAAAGAATTATTGAAAACGGCCAAATAATCTCAAATTTATAGGTTCAAATTATAGAAAAGATACAATAAAATTAAGGAATACAGAAGGCGTAGTAACCTTTAGATTCACGGTCAGTAAGTACAAACTAATAAGAACGAACGTTCATAGAACTGTAATTATTTCGTTTTTGCATAATAAATAGTAAACCTTGAAAAATAAATAGATGTCACCTTTTAAAAAGCACTCAACTGTAGAAGGTTTGGCCAATCACAAAAATGTTTATCATCTGTAGCTTAAGATCTAGAATTAACTATGACGTATGATTAGTGCATATTAACTATAAAGTTACGCAAGCAAGTATATCTGTTTGCACAAATTGTTTCATTTGCAAAGAAAAGGCGCAGTGAACTGTGACTCATTAAATAATTTTCACCTATTAAACGATAAAATTATATGCCAAATACGGAAATACAATTTAGACATCTAAAGTTACAATATTCAAGACTAATTCTCATTTCGAAATAGCTTATTTTTATTTTACAACTAATAATATAATGTAAAAGTAGATTCATAGATTTCATGTTTTGCTTATTAAAAAGCTAAGAATAAATAAATATCTGGTGTGGATCACCACACGACCTTCCAAGCTACAAAATGGAAATTAAGAGAAATGAAATACATAATTTTGATAAAATTTTTTTAGGATAATAAATTATGCAACCTCTTTTATAAAAAGTTCATTACGAAAATATACAACATTGTAAACGCAAAAACAATAATCTATGTCAAAAAGATGTTTAAAACTTCATGACAGACAGAGGTTAATAGACATCTAGAAGCTAACTTAAATTAAAAGAAATGAAATAACTTTAATTTTCAAACAAAAACAATCTATGTCAGAATTTAAAACTTCATGTCAGATAGAGAATTAATAGACATAAATACATGTTAACGTAAAAAAAAACTCCAAAGCCGCCCGCTTCTATAAAAGTATGGCTAATACAGCTTCGGAATTTTCAATCATATTTATTTAATTTTTACATTTATTTCGCTTTACATTAAAAAACTTTGTAAAGAAAATTGATGTAAAATTAAATTTTCTTTAAAAAATACGCCTACACTTTTTCTTATAAAATTAATCGTTATTCAGATAATGAAAAAATTTGAACTAACATACTTAATCCATATGTTTAAGGTCTATACAGCGGTCCTAAGCAAACATGAAAATGGGATGTGGGGGCAGGGCCCGCTCCAAGACCGGAAAACCCGGACATTTGTCCGGGGCGGCAAATCTTAGGGGCGACATTTTTACTCTCAGAATGTGAGAAAATATTAATAATAATAGCATGCCGCCTTTCATTTGTAAAAACATTTCTTATCACTGTTTTTACAAGAAAGTTAAAATACTTGTTTTGCATCTATATACAGTCAAAGCTGCTTATAGCGAACCCGCTTATAACGCACTTCCGAGTATAACGTACTAGTTTTAAAAGTCCCGTCACAATATCCATAAGATCCCTTATAAATATTGTTTGTTATAATAAACCCGTAAACAACGAACTTTCGGAAAAATGGTTTCCGTCCGTTAAATTTTACACAAAAGTAAGCAAGTATTCTGCCAGTAAAATAAATAACAGATACGTAGATTATTTGATGTGCAAAGATTAGGTTTCTGTAATTCTTTTCTCAGAAATGCCTGCCTAAATACTTTCCTAATTGGTGTTTAAATCTTTAATCCTAAAGGGTAATTATGTATTTTAACAATACTGTACACGCTGACCTTGCAGGGTTTTTCCTAATCAACTTGTCAATCAAATAAATCAATTAACAGACTAGTTAAACAATAAGTGGCCTAATATCAAGGGTAATTTTAGTGATAATGGCGACGAAACTGGGCTATTTGTTTAAATAAAAGAACCCAGATAAAACACTAAAATTTAAAAGTGAAAAATGTGTAGGCGGCAAATTATCAAAAGAGCAGGTAACAGTTTTTGTGTGCTAATTTAACCGGGACAGAAAAACGAAAGCAAATTACTCAAGCCACGGTGTTTCAAAAATGTAAATCGAAAATTGTGTGGATAAACCGTTTTGGTCTACGAAATATAATAAACAATCGAAAATTACAGACTTGTTTAACAAAAACTAACTCATAAATGTGTAAATATTGTATAATATAGTGATTTATTAATGTATCGTAAAAATAAAATATGTATGTAACTTTTTTCTTTTATCGTTTATTACGAACAAGTCCCTTGTGGTTCGTTATAACCGGATTCTACTGTAGTTCTAAACAAAATAGGTATAATTACGAAAAAATAATTAATTATTCAATAATAATTATTAAACAAGGAACACGGCGTTATTTGTATACACTACCTAATATAACCGCGCATCGCATATATACCATATAAATCAGCAAGCAGGGTGCCGCATGAACTTGTCTGAATTAGGAATAGACAAGAAATAACTTGTTTATTGTCTGCAATTATAAAATGGCTGTCTTATTACAGCATAGCATTATTTTTGCTCATTCGTCGGTGGTGATAACAAGTGCAACTCTCAATTGTATATACTGTTCTGGTTCAATAATCAGTGTGATTTGTAATTTTTAAGGTAAGTTAACCGTTAACTTAGCGAATCTACGAAATTAGGGTATTTTGATCAGTAAAAGGCAAAATTATTAAAAATAAATATAGTTTAAAAACTAAAAACACGCTTTAATGATCAATCGAACTAAAAACGAAAATAATTCTTAATATAGGAGAAAATATCAATAAACTAAAAGATTCGTATTATTGTAAAAAAGCGTGGGTGCATGATGAATGAAAAATATGGCACAAAGCACAATAATACTAATCTTTTCGTTTATTTGTATTTTCAGCCTATATTAAGAATTATTTTCGTTTTTAGTTCGATTGATCATTAAAGCGTGTTTTTAGTTTTTTAAACTATATTTATTTACATTGAGCTGTAGAATGGGTAGGATCGAAACAATTATTGCATAGCTTCAAATAATTGACGTTCTACTTGAAATATCTAATGCCTTGAATTCGTCACAATCAAAAATGAGATGGTTTTCCTTGCAAAAATAACATGGCAGTTTATTTGGAGCTAAAACTGGAAAGGACTTACTCGGTCTGGAGGATAGGCATTGGATCCCAAATGGGCCGTATCTTGTATCGTATGTATTGCCGACCGCGCGCAGGCTTGTTCGAAGAAGTCGGTTACAAACAGACAGATAAGCAAACAAACATATAGGTGAAGCTAATATAAGCGTGTTAAAAACAAACTTTCATGTAAATTTCATATTCTTTTTCAAGGTAGGTATTTGAAGAAGCTCCTTCTCAGATGAAAATTAAATTTTGAAAACGATTTTTGAACAAAACAGATAAATTAATTAAAAAGTTAAAAGACTTGTTTTGATAATTTTAAAAGGACTGAAATTTGTTTATGTTTCGTTAAAAAATCGTCTTCCATCTGCGAAGGAGCTTTTTCAAATACCTTAAAAAAGGTTATGAAATATACGGAATACCCTCAAGCTTGATTTTTTTTAATAATTCCTGCCTTTTACTGACCAATAGACCCTGATTCTTTTTTTTTATTATCAACTACTGGATGCGATCCCTTTTAAGTAAAGCTACGAATATTTTTACCTAGTTTTATAAATAAAATTTCCTTAAAAATAGCAAAAGTTTGTTAGGTATTTTATAAAATTAAAATAAAATATTTATTTAAATATTGAGCATTCTAGAATAAATCTATGCATGATCTGACTAAATTGGACAAGAAAAATTGCCCTATTTTATACCATTTTAGATTTTGAAGCAAAATTGTGTAAAATGCAAGTGCTTATAATTTTTCAAATTTGAAAGGTATCAGGTGTGGTAGGTTCGTTACTATTTTACTACTATTACATAATTTATAAATATAAAAAACATATAAAACTGCTTAATCGTTCCCCTAGATCCTAATGAGCATAAAAAAGTGAAGTACTTGTCTAATTTAACTAAGTCTATTGTAAGACAATTTCCTTATAATTTGCTTTGTTTTATTTCAAATATTTTGTGTATCTTCCAGAATGTCCGAGGGACGCAAAAAACTATCTGGTTGCGAATATAAAAAACGAAGGGTGGAAAAGGAAATGCATAGGTAAAGACAAGCTGGCACTTTACTAAATTATTTACAGAGTACGCCGGGCAGTACCAAAACAAATGACGACTCAAAATGTTCTACATCAAAGACAGCATTGAAAGACACTGACACCAGTGACAACAGAGACTCACCTGAGAAAAACGAGGATCAACAAATGAACGATATACCTGAACTAATACTTGCAACTGACAGTGGCAGCCCTCCGTCGCCAAATGAGAGCACTATTGATACCAACGTGGCACCTACAGAAAGCGCTCAACAACTTTTAAGTACAGATCCAGCACTCTGGCCAATGATACTACCAGACGCCGAAAGAATCTTTTTGGTAAGGCAAAGTCCACCTAAACCATTGTACAATTATAGATTTCCATATGATGAGACTGGTAGAAAATTTAGCCCCAACTATTATAAAAGAATTTTAAGTAATGGAGAGCAAATTTTAAGAGACTGGCTAGTGTACTCTGTCTCAAAAAATTGCGTATATTGCTTTTGCTGCAAAATTTTTGGCTGTGTACTTAGTTCCCTTTCAAAGGAGGGGTTTAAAAGTTGGAAGCATCTGAATCAAACTCTAAAAGAGCACGAAATTTCTAAAAATCATATTCAGTCCCAAAAATCTTTTCTAGAAGTAAACCTAAGATTAAAGTGTTGTAAAACTATAGATGCGGATTCCCAAAGACTTGTTAACGCTGAAATAAATCATTGGCAAGAAGTGCTTTTAAGAATCGTAGCAATCACTAAAATGATTGGTAAAATTTGTCTGGCTTTCCAAGGTACAAGCGACAAGCTGTTTGAGCATAATAACGATAACTTCTTAAAAATAGTTGAGCTGCTCTCTGAATTTGATCCCGTCATGGAAGAACACGTACGTAGGGTGCTTAAAAAAGAAGAAACGAAAGCTCACTATCTTGGAAAAAATATTCAAAACGAGATAATAGACCTGTTGCATCAAAGTGTGAAATCTTATATTATTAATGAAATTAAAAAAGCCAAATATTACTCGATAATTTTAGATTGCACTCCTGATATTTCTAAGGTGGAGCAAATGACTTGTAATCAGGTATGTTTCAAACAATAAAACTGATTCCAATCAAGATGAGGTTGAAATTAAAATTAAGGAAAGCTTTTTGGGTTTTCTTCCAGTTGAAAGGTCTACATGGAAGCAAATGTTTGAAAGTATAATTGCAGAGCTTAATAATTTGGGTTTAAATTTACAGGATATAAGAGGACAGGGACATGACAACGGGTCTAATATGCGGGTCGATAAATCTGGAGTGCAATCTAGGATTAAGAACCTAAATCCGCGAGCTTTCTACGTTCCATGTAGTAGTCACTCTCTCAATCTAGTAGTTAACGATATGGTAAAAGCATTTTTGGAAGGCGCTAATTTCTTTAATATGAATAAAAAATATATGTATTTTTTCAGCATCTACTTTTCGCTGGGCAATTCTTCTAAAACATGTCCAGGGTTTGACTTTAAAACCATTAAGTGATACTAAATGGGAGAGTAGGATAGAGGCTTTAAAGCCTTTAAGATTTTATATCGGAGGCGTATACGACGCCTTGCTAAGCATTTATGAGAACGAAGAAATTGATAATTTAATAAGGGACGAAGCCTCGGTTTTATTAAGTTGTATTAAACAATTTAAATTTTTGTGTTCAATAGTTCTTTGGTATAAAATTTTAAACTGTATTAATCCAATAAGCAAATTGTTGCAGACAAAAGATTATGATCTAGCATCTGCACTTGATCTTTTGCAAAATTGCAAAAAGTTTTTTCAGGATCTTCGATCGGATAAATCTTTTAGTGAAACTATTGTTGATGCGAGAGAATTGGCTGACGAAATTTACGTTGGAGCCAATTTTGAATCAACAATACCAGGACACCGCGTAAGAAGAAAAAAAGGAATTTCTCATACGAAGCTCGAGATGCACCGATCGAGAATCCTAAAGAAAACTATAAGGTAGATTTTTTTAATTTTACAATTGACCAGGCACTAAATGCAATAGATACTAGATTTAAACAACTTAGTCACCATAGTAATTATTTTCAATTTTTATATAATATATATGATTTAAATGGCATGTCTAAAGAAAATCTTTTAAAGCATTGCAACGATCTAGAAAGTATTTTAACTCACGGTGATTCTGTTGATATTAATGGGGTAGAATTAGCAGAAGAAATTTGTGCAGTATCTGGGCTTATGGGCAAAAAAGGAAGCCCAAGCACTGTTCTAAAATTAATAACAATGTTAAATTGTGCCCCAAACCTAAGTGTTTCCTTAAGAGTATTGCTGTGTATACCAATAACTGTTGCAAGTGGAGAAAGAAGCTTCTCCAAATTAAAATTGATTAAAAATTTTTTACGTTCAACTACAACGCAAAATCGGCTTAATGGGTTGGCCATTTTAGCGATTGAGCATGAAATTGCTGATCAAGTTAACTTAAAAGATGTAATAAAAACATTTGCGGAAATCAAAGTTAGAAAGAAAAATTTCTTTTAGGTTACTTTATTTTATAGTTATATTTTTATAGAATCTAAAATTTCTCTGTTTGGTTATGTAATATTTTTTGTATTTTCTTAATAGAATATAAGTATAGCAATAAAAATGCACCTTTTTTTAATTAAGTTTTGCCCTTTTTAAATGTTTATTATGTAATGTATTACATATATTTTTTTAAATAAATGATTTTAACATAATTTTTATTTTATTTAAAAAAAACTGGCAGCAAATTGTCTGTTTGTCCGGGGTGAGATGAAGGCTAGAGCGGGCCCTGGTGGGGATAATGGCGCAGACTACATTCTGGTACATTCAATAATAAAAAGATTTTGGCGGTAAATTTATATCCCCATGGGCTGCATTAATAATAATAATAATATAACAATAAATTCAGATCCTGATTATTGAAAACAGAACAGTTTTTTACTAACAAAGCAATACATAAGTAAGAATTTAACTGCAGTATCAGTAATCATTAAAGTCGAGTTACCATAACAAGAAAGCGAATTTACATTTCAGCTAGTAATGTTGAACGAGAATAACAAAACTATTAATGTAAAAATAATTACTACTTATTTATGCTAAAGAAATTCACTGTATTCATCAATATTCCACTACATTTTCTATAATGTTTCTTGCTTCTGAATGCACAGTTTTCTTCGACATGTTACCGACAATTAAATATAAAATAAAATGTAAATGACTCATAACGCTTTTGATGTTAAGTTTGTACAAAATATTTTAAAAAAGATTACATACCGTTTTTATCAAACGAAAGTAACAATCCGAGTCTTAAACAAGACGATCTTTTGTAAAGACTTGAAATGCAAGTGAAAACGAACGAAACGACAGTGACAATAAAGAAGTAATGTCACAGAATGTACATACAAACGTCATTGGACGATGTTTTTCCGCCACGATATTTTAAAGTTAGGTTGGCATATATCCCGTTTTTATATTTGCTTAGGAGCGCTGTATGTAAGTATTTTTATATTTTTGAAAAATGCAGCTGTTCTAGAAATATTTGATAAAAACCAAGAACTGCCCCTAATATGAAAACAAGCTTACATACAAAATTTTAAGTGCATAGGTATTTTCGTTCTGGAGTTATTTATTGTGGATACTAACATATAGACACATACACACACACACACACACATCCAGGCATGATGGCCGATTTTGGCGAAACTTGGCCAAAAGTTGTAAATTTTTAAGCTTTTTAAGTAAGTTGCTAATAAGTCGATTTAGTAATCGAATTTAGTTAATATGGAAACCTATAATACGACAAATTAAACCAAATAATAACAATAACCATCTAACACTAACCAACACTCTTCTAAACCCTTTCCATACCTTAAATATAATACCTACAACCCGCAGCAAAACAAAAACATTAAGATCTAGTGCTAATCAAGTGACTTGACATATATTGTCAATCAATATTATTTTATAATCTTGATAAAGGTAGTAAAGACAAACTACCGAAACGTAGGTTATTTATAACAAAGTGTTACTTTAATACACGAGTTTGCATCCAGAAATGTCATCACTTATATATATATATATATATATATATATATATATATATATATATATATATATATATATATATATATATATATAGGTTGGAAGGTAAAAATATGTGTTTTGTTATTGCTGGAAACTTTTTAGTTTCTCTTTTAGCTCTTTCCACAAAAGGATTTACACGTTGAAGGCACCTCAGTGACACTTTAAAAGAACATGAGTCATCGAAAATCACATTCAATACCTAAAGTCTTGAATTGAAATTGGTCAGCGATTACAATCTTCTAAAACTATTGCCAAGGGGTCACGAAGGCTTATTGCTGCAGAGACAGATTATTGGTATGAAGTGCTTCTATACATTGTGCCAACAATAAAAATGCTTGCTCAAAATTGTTTAGGCGTTAGGGGTACCAGTGATAAATTTTATGGTTCTAATAATGGTAATTTTTTTAAAAATCACTCAGCTACTAACTCAATTTGAGCCAATAATGGAAGAAGACGTTTCCAGAGTGCTTAAAAAACAGGAATCCAAAGTTCATTATCTTGGAAAAGATATCCTAAGCGATGATTTATCATTTACGTTCACATATTTAATGACATACTATTGACGAAATTAAGAAATCCAAATACTATTCCATTATTCTAGATTGTAGTCCTTATGTCAGTAAGACAGAGCAAATGAGATTTTTAGTTATTGACAACTCTAACCACAATGATATTATCATTAAGATTAATACAAGCTTTTTAGGCTTTCTTCCAGTTGAGAGATAGATTGGACAAAAACTTTCCTATGTAACAATTAAAACTTGCAAGATTGACGTTAAATTTCAGGATATGCAAGGCCAAACTTACGACAACGGGACTAATACAGGTGATCAGGAGTACAATCTAGAAGAAGGTCGATGAATCCTCGAGGATTTTATTTGCCATATAGTAGCCACTCATTAAATGTAGTCGTCAACGGTATGGCAAATGTGACCTTAGAAGCCGCAATTTTTTTTTAATATACTTCAAAAAATTTAATTGTTGTTTGCTTCGTCCACCTTTAGATAGGCCATATTATTTGGGAAAGTGGAGTAGAAGAGCTCTAAAATCCTTAAGGTATCAATTGAGAAGTATGTACAATATTTTATAGCGATATTGAAAATAAGAGGCGAGGCTTCTGGCCTGTTGCATTGTATTAAACAGTTTAAATGTTTATGCTTCCTTATCGATCAGCAAGCTACTTTAGACCAAAGACTATGGTTTATCGTTTGATATACAGCTGACAAAAATGCTCTGTGATGCAAAGGAACTCGCTGACGTTACTGACATCCCAAATGATTTCGAGATAACCCAACCGCGTCACATATTTCGACTAAAAACTGTTAACTTTCTTTACGAAGCGCGCGATGAACCGGTTGCAGATCCCAAATTAAAATTTAAAACAGAGTTTTATTTTTTTTTATTTCCTACTGTACTGTAATATTGGGTTTTACGATAGAGTGTAGTCTATAGTAAAATACAATTTTACGGTAGGGTATGATTTTTACGGAACTCAATTCATAGCTGGCTTTATAAAAAAAAATTGTTTATTAACTACAACATATTTATCAAAAATGAACCAAGTTACAACCCCCAATTAGAATTAAGAACATTTTGGAATCTTAATTATTGAAAAATTAATATTAATTGTGCAAATTTCGTTTCCATGAACTTGGAGTGGACAAATTTCTTCATGACGTATTGTTGCGGCTAAGGCATTATTATTAACATTCGAATTTGTGTTGCAGACATTGCCTCCTGATGGTACAGTTTTTGAAGAGGACCCTTTTTCTTGCCGTGTTGTAACTACTTCCACAAAACTTTCGCCGCCTGGAATCATGCCACGGTGCTGCTTTTCCACCCTCCAAATCTTTTGAGATCCGAAATATCAGCTCCAGAATCAGCAAGAAGTGTAGAACCTGTACGTCGCAGAGAATGCCCAGTATAACTTTCAGGGTTTTTGAAACCAAAAAATTCCGTGCTCCACCAATTGTGTGAATTCCAACTCTTTGATTAATGCACTGCCCATGTCGGTATCCTACAAACAACTTATCGTGCTTAACATGTTTTGGTCGTAAATTGACGTATTTTTGATAAAGAGCCAAAATGTTAATTCCGTCTGTCTTTGATTATTGTAAATACTCGTGCCTGGTTAGTTTTTGTTCTAGGAATGGTAATAACTACTTGAGATTCAGTGTTTTCTATGTCCATTATAGACATTTCATACAGTCCCTCACGGCGGCAGCCTCCAGCCATTCCAATCAGGGAAACCACCTAAAATATTTAGGAACAAATCGTTCACAAATACAAAAAAGTAACTCGCTTTTATCAAAAGATACTCCCTATCAGGAGCATCTTTATGAGTTCATAAACTTCTTCTCGGATGAGAACTTGTGCTTGTGTAGCTTGGTGACCAACTGAACGATATTTTAAAAATGTTTTCAATCTTGCAAATATTGAAATATCAAATAACAATCAGCATTGATTTTACCATCCAATATTTGCTCCACCAAGAAGAACCGCAGTATTTTTTGGACTAAAATGGTACAAATTGTACTAAAACTATGTATTTAAAACGGAAAAACTACTCACCAAATCATATAAATATACCAGCAATAGCTTCCTAATCAATTATTTTCATTTCGTGTTGCCGCCGCCATTTGTTTAACAGCTTGTATTCTTTATTGTAACGCTCCTCAGACTTGACTGGAATAGGTTGTGCTGTAGCTGCTTTGCTTTTTTCTAAGATTTCGTCAGAATTATTCATATTTTAATCACACATTTTTACTTTTTTGAATAATCGCAAATTGTAAACAAACAACCCTAGGGTCCTTAGTAACCCCGCTAACCACGATAATTATCCATTTTTGCTTGACGCAGGTTTGAACAAACGCATTTTTGGTTCTTCTTAATTTTGAGTGAATTTCAGTATGAAATAAAGTACGTTACGTTATTCGTCCGGCACCCGGATATTACGTACTCATTACGCAAACAAATTCTTACTCGGCTTCGCTTCGTCCGTATTAATTACTTATTCGTCCGTAGGTTATCCGTTGTACTGAACTTATAACGTAAATAACTATTACCACAGATCAAGCTATTAATGATTTAGAATCCAGATTTGCTACGGTAAGGACTTGGAAATGCTATTGACTGATGGTGAATCGGGAGATGTGAACGCACTTGAGCTAGTAGATGAAATAGAATCCGTTTTAGGAATTGTAAATGCAAAACAAAATTCAATTGAGGTTTTAAAACTTATCACTACTTTAAATGTTACTCCTAACCGCAACATTGCATTAAGAATCTTGTTGACCTTGCCAGTAAGAAGAAAGTGGAGAAAGGACTTTTCTAAATTGAAAATAATGAAAAATTTCTAACGTTCCACAACCACCCAAAATCGGCTAAACGATTTGATTATATTAGCTATAAAACATCAATTAGCAGAGAAAATTAATCTTAAAGGTATTATTCAGAAGTTAGCTGAATTAAAAGTAATAAAAAACACTTCTAGTTTTTTACTCGGTTTTGTTGTTATCTTTACAGTATTGTATTATTGTATGTAGTTTGTTTAATATATGTTATGTTCTTTAGTAGGTATATGTTACTCACTCATTGTACCTACTATTATCTTATAGTACTATTCTTGTTTATATACATTTAAAAAAGGGTACTATTATTACTTATGTTCAATGAAAACAATGCTCAGTACATAAATATACAAAATTTGGTTATTTTATGCTTAGCTTCCTTTCTTTCTAGTATGAAAATTGTTGAAATGGTTTATTCTTGGGCGACTTGTATTGTGGGGTGGGGGGGAGGCATGTCACGTTTTTGCACCGGGCGGCTAAACTACTAGTGCCGGCCCTGCTCACATGTTATACATAAATTAGAGAAGAGGAAAATATTGTTTGTCACGCTCTCCGTATATGTATACTAATATCAAGCTTAAAGTATGCAATATAACAACGTTGATTTCTTCTTCAATCGACTAATTATAAAAGCTACACTCTCCAATTTAGTATTAATTTGTTCTGTCTATTCTTTGTTGAATCATAGTGAATACGATTCCTATAGCAGACTTAGGTTACCATGTAATGCAATAAGTAGTCGAAACATAATATTTATAAGTTTTAGGGTGCTGGGCACACTCCATGAAGGTTAGAATTTCACTTTTTGTACGTGCTCCTTCATGTGTGGCTTCATGGAAACTGTTTTAGCCTTTAACACATCACACATTGAAACGAAATAGGTATAAGATTTCACTTCCTGGTTATTGCTTAAAAATTCTCACGACACTATCTTTAAAAATAAATAAAAGCAACTTTCATTTTAAGTTTTATTCGCTAAAATAGAGTTAACAGCTAAACGAAACAAGGTTCTGTTCTGATGTACATAACAGTCTATGAGTTTTTGTATTTTTAAGTCTAGTGTACGATATTAATTTTGTACGTTACATAGATATTCAATAATACTGGGACGTTGGCTCACGAAATAATTCTAGCTAAAAGAATTTACGTTATGTAATATTTTATCGACAATTTACATCTTTAAGAATGACATGAAATTACATAATGATGCAGAATTCGTGAGATTTTTAACGATTGATAACGTTTGTAATTTATGCTCCGAACCAGTAGAATAGTCAATAAACTTAACTTAATACTTATACCGGGTGATTGATGGTGGATGGCCTATTAGATGTTTATGGAGAAATAGTCAAGGGATCACTTTGAAAATTTGGTGGCTTATATAAATGGATATGCTCTCTCTTTTGAAAATATTTTCAACTGTGCAGTGTTGCCGCTTCTACAAGAACGTATTAGCAACTTTGATAATTTAAATGGAACACCCTGTGTATTGTTTTTTGTTAGATTCCCTATTGATCTCTTAATAACTTTTCTTAATATGTTCCTATACCAATCTGTTATCGTTTTCGAGATAATAATTTATTTCACTTTTTTTTTCGAAAAACAGGGCTTTCAAAAAGGGCCCGCAGTCTTGAACTCCGACAGATCAGCGCACCGAAATTTAGTGAGAAGTTAGGTAATGCCCAGTGGAATTTAAATCTGTATCCAAATCTAAGTTATAATAGTACAGGGTATTTCAAAAATACTAATATTTTTCTTGTTCGGAAATACGATAAAAGTATGTTTTTTTATGTATGTATTTTATGCCTGGTCCCAAAATCTCTTGAAATTATCTATCTTTTTATGTGTAATGTTCCTATACCCATCTCGAACAGTTTATAATATCGCACTAATTACAAAAACACAGAACCAAAATAGGATTACAAGGTAGATTCTTATTATTTAATATACCGTTAGCCCAAATGGAACGTGTCATCAGCCGCTACGAAATATTTCCCACCTTAGACCGGCTAAGTTAATTAAATTAAAAATGAATGGAAACCTAGGGATTTAGGCCTGTGAGTATTAAATTACCATAAATCAATTAATTCCTTGAATGCAACATTTGATAAAGAAAACTTTGATGGAATGGACTAGCAACACAGTTTAGCTAATAGCTATTAACAACAACAAATTCTGTTACACTTAGCAGAAATCAACACATAAATGATTTTCTTTTCTGTTATGGAACCCTATTTCCGAAGGACTGCCCCGAATAGATCATTTGGCCGCGTGTTAATAATTATTAGTTTTAGGTGAACTGCAAATGTTAATGTTATTTATATTTCAATATATTACATTACATTTAGTAATTAATTTCGGTGGACTACATGGACCATAAACAAAATAACTTTAATTATATTTAGTGTATAGTAGTACACATCAGATCAACTCATCTCTATGCATGCCAGCTTGTCATTCAGATGTCTTTTCTTGAAAAACGAAGTAAACTCAAGCTTCTGAAACGAAGAGTTATAAAATTAATTCTACATATTATTTTCGAGTTATTCAGGAAATGAGCACACACTCGCACACAAGCACGCCAACCACGCAAACACCCTTACCCACCCCCGCATGTTCGCACAACTGCAAGCGAGCCGCAATAGCACTCGAACTCGCACATCCGCACGCACGCACGCAGAAATGCACACACGCGCACGCACACACACACAAACACTCACACACACGCACACACCCGCACGCACATGTGAGCGTGTGTGCGCGTTATGTGCGCATGTGTGAGTATGTGCGTACGGCCACACACGCATATGTGCGCACCCAAACACACGTGCGCACGCGTACACGCACACAAGCACACACGCACACACGCACACACGCACACACGCACACACGCACACACGCACACACACGAACACACACGTACCAAACCAACCAACCCTCCCAACCATAGGGTGTACCTGTGTATCTGTCTGTCTGTGTATCTGTGTATGTATTTGTGTAACTGTGTATCTTTGTATCTCTGTATCTGTGTATCTGTGTATATGTGTATCTGTCTATCTGTGAATCTGAGTATCTGTGTATCTGTGTATCTGTGTATCTGTGTATCTGTGTATCTGTGTATCTGTGTATCTGTGTATCTGTGTATCTGTGTATCTGTGTATCTGTGTATCTGTGTATCTGTGTATCTGCGTATCTGTGTACTGTTATTCTGTGTATCTGTGTATCTATCGTGTATCTGTATCTGTGATCTGTGTATCTGTGTATCTGTGTATCTGTTATCTGTACGTATCTGTGTATCTGTATCTGTGTATCTGTGTATCTGTGTATCTGTGTATCTGTGTATCTGTGTATCTGTATCTTGTACTCTGCTGTACCTACCTGCTTACCTGCGTATCTGCATCGCTATCTGCGTATCTGCGTATCTGGTATCTGTGTATCTGTGTATCTGTGTATCTGTGTATCTGGATCTGGTATCTGTGTACTGTGTATCTGTATCTGTTATCTGTGTATCTGTGTATCTGTGTATCTGTATCTGTATCTGTGTATCTGTGATCTGTATCTGTATCTGTGTATCTGTGTATCTGTGTATCTGTCGTATCTGTGTATCTGTGTATCTGTATCTGTGTATCTGTGTATCGTGTATCTGTGTACCTGCGTACCTGCGTACCTGCTACCTGCGTACCTGCGTATCTGCGTATCTGCGTATCTGCGTATCTGGGTATCTGTATCTGTGTATCTGGTATCTGTGTATCTGCGTATCTGTGTATCTGTGTACTGTGTATCTGTGTATCTGTGTATCTGTTATCTGTGTATCTGTGTATCTGTAGTATCTGTGTATCTGATCGTATCTGTGTATCTGTGTATCTGTGTATCTGTGTATCTGTGTATCTGTGTATCTGTGTATCTGTGTATCTGTGTATCTGTGTATCTGTATCTTGTACCTGCGTACCTGCGTACCTGCGTACCTCTCCGCGTATCTGGTATCTGGTATCTGGTATCTGGTATCTGGTATCTGTGTATCTGTGTATCTGTGTATCTGGTATCTGGTATCTGTGTACTGTGTACCTGTGTATCTGTGTATCTGTGTATCTGTGTATCTGTGTATCTGTGTATCTGTGTATCTGTGTATCTGTGTATCTGTGTATCTGTGTATCTGTGTATCTGTGTATCTGTGTATCTGTGTATCTGTGTATCTGTGTATCTGTGTATCTGTGTACCTGCGTACCTGCGTACCTGCGGATCCGCGTGTCTGCGTATCTGCGTATCTGCGTATCTGGTATCTGTATCTGTGTATCTGTGTATCTGTGTATCTGTGTATATGTGTATCTGTGTATCTGTGTACCTGTGTATCTGTGTATGAGTGTATCTGTGTATCTGTGTATCTGTGTATCTGTGTATCTGTGTATCTGTGTATCTGTGTATCTGTGTACCTGTGTATCTGTGTATGAGTGTATCTGTGTACCTGCGTATCTACTTATCTGCGTATCTGCGTACCTGTGTATCTGTGTATCTGTTTATCTGTGTATCTGTGTATCTGTGTATCTGTGTATACGTGTATCTGTGTATCTGTGTATCTGTGTATCTGTGTATCTGTGTATCTGTGTATCTGTGTATCTGTGTATCTGTGTATCTGCGTATCTGTGTATCTGTGTATCTGTGTATCTGTGTATCTGTGTATCTGCGTATCTGTGTATCTGTGTATCTGTGTATCTGTGTATCTGTGTATCTGTGTATCTGTGTATCTGTGTACCTGTGTATCTGTATCTGTGTATCTGTGTATCTGTGTATCTGTGTATCTGTGTATCTGTGTATCTGTGTATCTGTGTATCTGTGTATCTGTGGATCTGTGTATCTGTGTATCTGTGTATCTGTGTATCTGTGTATCTGTGTGTCTGTGTATATGTGTATCTGTGTATCTATGTGCCTTTGTATCTGTGTATATGTTTATTTTGTACTGGAGTCATATAAACCAAGGACTTAATATGCCCCCATAAAGAAAACCAATGGATTTACGTCGGGAGAACGTGATGGCTAATTCACAGCATCATCATTACCTCTACCTATTCATGTTTAAGTAACAGAACAGTAATGAAACATGGCGGAACCCCATCGAGCGTGAACCACATATCTCCCCGAACTTGTAGAGGTAAATCCTCCAGTAAACCTGGTAGAGTATTTTGCCCCCCTCCCCGACGGGTTGTAAAGACTCTTTGGGTGGAGGAACAGTTATATCAGAAAATAAAACTAGAGTCTTAATTATATGTACTGTTTAATAAAGAAACATATATATATATATATATATATATATATATATATTATATATAATTGAATGAATATTGATCTTGCAAAATGATATTTTATTTTTCTTTTTTTTGGTTTTATTAGATCTGCTGGATGTTTAATGAATGCTCTTTATTATGGCCTAAATTTTCGCAAATTTATTCTTTGCTTTTCAAAGGCTACAACTAGAAAACGTTGAACAACAAATATTATAACATACGGATCTTACTTACTATGAGGTTTACAAATTGTTGCGTTTTTATTTTATAATAATAAAATATTAGCTTCAAAATACAAAACACGTTTCTTATGTTAAAAACTTTATTTTGTTTTGTTTATTAATTCTATATACACAATGGCTAGATTTTTTTTTTTTTTTTGTTATTATACTATCAAAAAATGTTATATAATTATGAATTATCTTTTTATATTTAATAAATATGAGTATATAACACTTAGGTTCTCAATATCACTTTTTGTTTAAGCATAAAGAATTTTGATAAATATAACACATTTCTATAAAAGTTCTTTTGTTTTATTTGTTTCTAAATGTAAAATTTTTCCGTTTTCAAAGTTAAAATTATGCCCTTTATTTAATATATGTTGTGTTAAAGCACATGCTAGAGGTTTAACTCTCACATCGCTTTTGTGTTGGGCAATTCTTTGTTTAAGGTACTGTGATGTTTGTCCTATGTACGTATTATCACAGTCTATGCATTTAAGTTGATAAACTAAATTCCTTTGTAATAAGGTTGGTGTTTGATCTTTAACTTTGGAATGTAAATTGTTTATCTTAACTAGACTCTTTTTTGCTATGTTTACATTAATATTTTTAAATAGTTTTATTAATTTTGAGGTTAAAGGTTGAATGTAAGGTAACGACGAATATAAAAATTTTGAGTTGTCTAAATTTCTTTTTTCTTTAAAATCATTGTTGTTATTATATAAAGTTTTTAACAAGTTTTGTTGGATAATTGTTGTTTCTAATATTTGTTTTAGTTTCTTTAAATTTTTATTGTATAATGAATGATGTGAAAGTAATTTTATTCTGTTTTAAAGCCTAAAATAAAATTTATTTTATGTTGAAAGAGTGATAAGATAAATAGTTTAAATATCGCCCAGAATTTATAGGTTTATGGTACCAATCTGTAATAATTTTGTCTTCATTTCGTATCACTAATGTATCCAGAAAGGGTATACTGTAATTTTCTTCAACTTCAATAGTAAATTGAATTTTTGGATGATATGCATTAAATAATTCTAAAGTGTTATTTATTTTGTCATTAGGTATAGCTGTTATCAAATCGTCTACAAATTTCTTAATAAATGGGACTTCAAAGGGTAAATTAGGAATGACAGTATCCAACAAAAAATCCATAACAATTTGTGCTAACACTGGGCTTATTTTTGAGCCCATGGGGCAACCTGTAATTTGGAGAAAATATCTGTGGTTGTATGAAAAGTAACTGTTGTTAAATATAAAAGCAATAACGTCTAAAAATGTGTTTTTTGGTATATTGCAATTTTGTTTTATGTTAGGCCAAATTTTTGATATATTATTAAGAACAAGTTCTTTGGGTATGTTTGTAAACATAGATACTACATCTAAACTAACTAATACGTAGTCTTTAGGTAATTTAAAGTCACTTATAAATTTAGAAAACTCAAAGGAATCTTTTACATTGTATGTGTTTGTATTAAAAGATTTTTGTAAAATGTCACTTATAAATTTAGATAAATTTTCTGTAGCACAGTTATTAGAGGCGACTATAGGTCTCATTGGTAATCCTTCTTTGTGTACTTTTGGTAGAGCATAAAGTTTTGGTAACGTGCTTGAGTAATTGTTTAATTTAGTAGCTTGAGTATTTATTAAACAGAAATGTAAGACAAATTCCAAATTAATTAATAATTTTATAGATAGCAAAAGTTCTTGAAAGAAAATCCAAATTTGATTGTTATTAAATCAGATAAAGGTAATTTGACTGTTGCCATGTCCAAAATGGATTATCATATTAAAATTATAGAATTACTAAATGACAAATCTATTTATAAAGAAATTGATAGAGATCCGACATTTAAAATCCAGAATTCTACTTTAAAAATTATTCAAAGTCTAAAAAACAAGAAATACATTTCAAATACTCAAGCTACTAAATTAAACAATTACTCAAGCACGTTACCAAAACTTTATGCTCTACCAAAAGTACACAAAGAAGGATTACCAATGAGACCTATAGTCGCCTCTAATAACTGTGCTACAGAAAATTTATCTAAATTTATAAGTGACATTTTACAAAATCTTTTAATAGAAACACATACAATGTAAAAGATTCCTTTGAGTTTTCTAAATTTATAAGTGACTTTAAATTACCTAAAGACTACGTATTAGTTAGTTTAGATGTAGTATCTATGTTTACAAACATACCCAAAGAACTTGTTCTTAATAATATATCAAAATTTGGCCTAACATAAAACAAAATTGCAATATACCAAAAAACACATTTTTAGACGTTATTGCTTTTATATTTAACAACAGTTACTTTTCATACAACCACAGATATTTTCTCCAAATTACAGGTTGCCCCATGGGCTCAAAAATAAGTCCAGTGTTAGCACAAATTGTTATGGATTTTTTGTTGGATACTGTCATTCCTAATTTACCCTTTGAAGTCCCATTTATTAAGAAATTTGTAGACGATTTGATAACAGCTATACCTAATGACAAAATAAATAACACTTTAGAATTATTTAATGCATATCATCCAAAAATTCAATTTACTATTGAAGTTGAAGAAAATTACAGTATACCCTTTCTGGATACATTAGTGATAAGAAATGAAGACAAAATTATTACAGATTGGTACCATAAACCTATAAATTCTGGGCGATATTTAAACTATTTATCTTATCACTCTTTCAACATAAAAATAAATTTTATTTTAGGCTTTAAAACAGAATAAAATTACTTTCACATCATTCATTATACAATAAAAATTTAAAGAAACTAAAACAAATATTAGAAAACAACAATTATCCAACAAAACTTGTTAAAAACTTTTATATAATAACAACAATGATTTTAAAGAAAAAAGAAATTTAGACAACTCAAAATTTTTATATTCGTCGTTACCTTACATTCAACCTTTAACCTCAAAATTAATAAAACTATTTAAAAATATTAATGTAAACATAGCAAAAAAGAGTCTAGTTAAGATAAACAATTTACATTCCAAAGTTAAAGATCAAACACCAACCTTATTACAAAGGAATTTAGTTTATCAACTTAAATGCATAGACTGTGATAATACGTACATAGGACAAACATCACAGTACCTTAAACAAAGAATTGCCCAACACAAAAGCGATGTGAGAGTTAAACCTCTAGCATGTGCTTTAACACAACATATATTAAATAAAGGGCATAATTTTAACTTTGAAAACGGAAAAATTTTACATTTAGAAACAAATAAAACAAAAAGAACTTTTATAGAAATGTGTTATATTTATCAAAATTCTTTATGCTTAAACAAAAAAAGTGATATTGAGAACCTAAGTGTTATATACTCATATTTATTAAATATAAAAAAAGATAATTCATAAATTATATAACATTTTTTTTGATAGTATAATAACAAAAAAAAAAAAAAAAAAAAAAAATCTAGCCATTGTGTATATAGAATTAATAAACAAAACAAAAATAAAGTTTTTTAACATAAGAAACGTGTTTTGTATTTTGAAGCTAATATTTTATTATTATAAAATAAAAAACGCAACAATTTGTAAACCTCATAGTAAGTAAGATCCGTATGTTATAATATTTGTTGTTCAACGTTTTCTAGTTGTAGCCTTTGAAAAAGCAAAGAATAAATTTGCGAAAATTTAGGCCATAATAAAGAGCATTCATTAAACATCCAGCAGATCTAATAAAACCAAAAAAAAACAAAAAATATATATATATATATATATATATATATATATATATATATATATATATATATATATATATGTGTGTGTGTGTGTGTGTGCGTGCGTGCGTGCGTGCGTGCGTGCGTGCGTGCGTGCGTGCGTGCGTGCGTGCGTGCGTGTGCGTGCGTGTGCGTGCTGTGGTGCGTGTGCGTGCGTGCGTGTGCGTGTGCGTGCGCGTGCGCGTGCGGTGCGCGTGCGCGTGCGTCGTGCGCGTGCGCGTGCTGCGTGCGCGTCGCGTGCGCGTGCGCGTGCGTGCGCGTCGCGTGCGCGTGCGGCGTGCGCGTGCGCGTGCGCGTGCGTGCGTGCGTGCGCGTGGCGTCGTGCGTGCGCGTGCGCGTGTGCGTGCGCGTGCGCGTGCGTGCGGTGCGTGCGTGTGCGTGTGCGTGTGCGTGCGTGTGCGTGTGCGTGTGCGTGTGCGTGTGCGTGCGTGTGCGTGTGCGTGTGCTGTGCGTGTGCGTGTGCGTGTGGTGTGCGTGTGCGTGTGCGTGTGCGTGCGTGTGCGTGTGCGTGTGCGTGTGCGTGCTGTGCGTGTGCGTGTGCGTGGTGGTGTGTGTGTTACATTGCATAAGTCGTTTTCGAAATTTAGACGATTTCTCTGTTTACCTTTTATTTGCGCCGTCGAGCAAAAATGCTAACTCGCATAAGTGGGATGTGGCAAATGGTATTAAATATTCCAAGTTAAACACTCCATCAGCAGATATTTCCAACAGCTTTTCCTTTGGATTGATGCCCAAACTCGCCTCTTCTATCGCTGCATTCAAAAGGGTGTGTACGATCCATACGTTTCCACTTCCTCCTTCTCCTGAAAGTTCTTCTACTAAGAAATAAAACATTCTTCTCCAAAATTTTGTAAGGCAACTATCGTGCTAAGTATGTATGATTTAACATTTATATCGGACCCCCTCCCCAATATAGAACTGAGAAAATGAAACAAAGTTCTTTTAGTGCATTGATGATGACCACAGGTTAATTTTTTCTGTGAAACCATGAATTTGGTTTTTGTCCTTGATAACTTTTGTGCAAGGCTCACAAATAAATTTAGCAAATTCTTAATTGAGCTACTATAAATACACCAAAAGTTCTGATTTCAGTTCAATAACTTTTGTCAATACTTTGTCTTTCGATAACCATCTGACCTCTGTGTGGTAAAATAAATTTTGGTGCAGTGAACCCATTTATTCACAAATTTTTCGAAATAAACATGTTTGCAATAGACTTCACGATTTTTATAATTTTATTTAGAACCGTATTATATTCTAATGGCTGCAAGAGTTTGGCGATGAAAGAAGCAATGCATCCAAGAACCATTTGGCATCAATTTTCTAGGTTCGTAACAAAACTGCTTTTCGAACATCAACAATCAATGTGGAAGCTTTGTGTGACTTCTACGAACATGTCATATAAACACTGACCTGTTTCATTCGTGGGAAGGGATTTACAAAACGGAATCTCCTCCATCAATTTTTCATTAGATTCAAAGCGCACAACAATTATAAACTGGGCACAACACGAAATGCCAGTGGATTCATCAAACTTCAAGAATATAAAAGTGCTATTCTAATTTTTTCTATGACTTGATCTCAAACATCAGCCGTCATATCGCTTATCCTGCGTTGAATTGTATTGTCCGAGAGAGGTATACTTTGAAGTTTTTCCACTTATGGTGTGTCTAACACAATCTCTGCTATATCTAAAACCACTCCTTCTCAACAGGCTTGTTTGGTTGGCTTACCTGTGATATAATATGATTTTTCCAAGAAATTTTTTGCGGCGCAGTCGATTTAAAAATATATCTATTTTAGATACTTAATTGTGTATGTGGCGAATTCCAAACTAGGAAAATAAACAATAGTGGTAGATAATAAAAACACACGACCTTCCAACCTACAAAAACAAACAATAATCTATGTCAAACAGACGTTTTAAACTTCATGTCAGATAGGGCTTAGTAGACATCTAGATGCTAACTTAAGAAAATTTTAAAAGCCGCTCGCTTTTATAAAAAATATCGATAATACAGTTTAAGCATTTCCAATCATATTTATTTAATTTTTACACTTATTTCTGTTATATTAAGAAACTTGATAAAGAAAAATTAAGAACAATTAAATGTTCTTTAGAAAATAGTCAGCACATCTTCTTAAAAAATTAATCATTATGCAGATAATGAAAAAATTTGAACACTTAAACTTCTACTTTAGAAATTTTTGCCGCTAAATTACGCGTCGTATGAAAATATCGCATAGAACATAATTAATCTATATAATTAAGGTCTATATATTGGTGTTTTTATATCTTTGTAATATGCAGGTGTTTCAGAAATATTTGATAATCGTCGAAAACATCCGCAGCTAAATTTTTCCCAAAATCTAATCAGCTTAAGGATGAACGAAAACAAGCCTAAATACAAAATGTTAAGTACGTACGTGTTTTCTGTCTGGAGTTATCGTGGGTATTAGCATAGATCCACACACACACACACACACACACACACACACACACACGCGCGCGCGCGCACGCAGACACACAGGCACACGCACATCCATACCCACACCCAACAGAACACACACACACAAACTCGCACGTGCAGACACCACACACCACACCCACACCACGCACACACGCACGCACACACACCACCATCAATGGCGATAATTAAAAATATTTTAATTATGGTCATTTTGTAGGTTTTTTAACCAATGAATAAGGTTCTTGATTCATGCAATTAGGAACAAAACTGTAGACGCAGAACGATAAAACGTACATACTTGAAATTTGTATTTAGGCATTTTTCATTTTCCATTGAGTTGATTAGATTTTGGGAGAATAACTGCAAAACCATAACAAGTGCGTACTTGAAATTTCGTATCAACGGGTTTTTCATTTCTCCTGGAGTTGATTAAATTTTGGGATAAATCCAGCGGTTTACTAAACAAAGATTTTGTTAATTTTTATTTATTTTAATAAACATTTCTGAAACATTTGCATATTTCAAATATCCTTATATAGACTTTAAAGTTATAAATTAATTATATGTGCAATTTTTTGATACGATGGGTAATTTAATAGAAAAAATCCTAAAGTGGATTTTAAGTATTTGTTCAATTGTTTTAATATTTGAGTAAAGACTAACTATAGGAAAAGAAGAATTTTTTAAAGATAATTCAATTTTACATAACTAACTTTTTTTATAAAATTTATATATGCGAAACGGAATAAGCCTTAAAAATTAATTAAGACTTAAAACGCGTAAACTCTACTTACGATATTTTTGACACGCGTCAAAGTTGGCTATATAAATGTCTGTTAACGTCCATCTAACATGAAGATTTAACCGTCTATCTGAAATAAATCATCATTTTTGTTTTGACGGCGTTGAGGATTTTTATGATGAACGTACTACAAAGGAGGTTGCATAATTACCCTAAAAAATGGATTACTTATTTCATTTATTTGTTGCGTGAAAGTCGTGTGTTTGTTCCACACCAGGTATTTTTCCCTTGAAATAAAGGTTGATGTAAAAGTTTTTTACAACCTCTGTGAGAAGAAATCCAACATGTAAACTCCCTAATAAATGTACCAAACTTTTTGTAGCATAATATGTAGCATCTATCCATGAACGACAATAACCTGTAAAAATTGTATGCTTGTTTTCTACACAGTAAAGGTTTTGTTGCAATAAAATCGTTTTTAATCATTATACATTTCAGCAGCGGTTCTATTTAATCTTCTGCTCTTGCAGAAATGCAGATTTGCGGTAAATATAGAAATCAAAGCTGTGTTGTATTTATTCTAAGAGAGGTTCATACTTGTAAGCCCGTTTGACGTACACTAAAATTGAATATATAGAATCCTAATTCCCCCACAGTGTTCTTAGCGAACGATGTAGATGTAATTGTATAAGTAAGTTCTAATTACTAATCAGCAGGAGATATATAAAGTTGTAGTTGTTTGCAAGGTTGAGTAGATTGGAAATAACCACATTGTTACAGTTGTTTCTCGTTAAAATACACTAAAACCAATTTACTAGATAATTTGATAGAAACTAAATTCTGTACATTAAGCTACAAATATTTTCTCAAATTCATTTTTCTTGTAACATATTTATATAAAGTTTAAGATATTAATAAATCACATACAACAAAGTAAATAAATACAATTTCATAAAAGTTGTAACTTCCAATTCCCTTACACATGTCTACCACTATAGTATATTATTGATTATTCAATTAAACAGTAAAAAGTCCTAATGTATTTATCTTTAACTGGATAAAATAATTCAAAGTATCTAAATGTGTCCGTGCAGTTGTTTAAACAAAAAAAAATTGCAAACAATTTAATTGCGTTTACGCAAAGCTGTTTTGAAGTATATCATTTGGTACCGACTGAATACAAGCATTTCTATAAGCTAATTACTCTTCACGTCTCTATGTATCTTCTCAATTATCATGTTCCAAAGAAATGTATAGACTACATTTTTCAAATGAGACAGGCGCGATGTGTTAAGCCGCCTCTATACAGATTATGAACATGACACGTAACGCACACATTATACGCACATGATATGTATGCAAACATTTTGCTTCATCTAGACAGTGCGGTGGTTTTGATTTCGTTGTATACAACGTTATAGACAGCGGAGATTGAAAACAAAGATATAGAATTTGTATGACACTGTCTGCCAGGCAGTTTAAAAAAACACAACACACACACACACACGTACCCACGCACCTTCGTACGCACGCTGCCACGCTCGTACGCACACACACGCACACGCGCACGCACGCGCCATTCACACACACGTACGCACACACACACACACGCACACACATATACACACGCATTTAATTATGGAACCTAACAGAGAATTAGTTAAGTTTTATTACATTCGTGAACGTATCACACAAGTATCAACGATACATATATATATATATATATATATATATATATATATATATATATATATATATATATATATATATATATATATATATATATATATATATATAATTACTTAACTTATTACTAAATTGTCAAATTATGTTGAAATACTTTCGTCACTAAAAAGAAATGTGGAACACCACACGACCTTCCAACCTACAAAATGGAAATTAAAAGAAATTACATATTTTAGTAACAATTTTTTAGGGTAATTATGCGACCTCTTTTATAATAAGTTCATTATGAAGATAGGCAACATTCTAAAAACAAAAACAATAATCTATGTCAAACAGACGTTTAAAACTTCATATCAGGCAGAGGTTAATACACACCTAGATGCTAACAAAAAAAATTAAAAGAAATGAAATAATTTTAATTATAATTTTTTAAAGATAACTATGCGTTATATTAAAAAAGTTTATGAAGAAAATTTATGTAAAATTAAATTGTGTAAGGTCTATACCTACATATTTTTATATCTTTGAAATATGCAGCTGTTTGATATTTGATAAAAACCGAAAACTGCCGCTAATAAGCCCCCCCCCCCCCCTTCGATTTAGCGATAGTGAAAAAACTCGATTGTTTAACCTTTTATACCTACATATGTATATGTAGGTTGGAAGGTAAAAATCATTTTTATTTTGTAACAATTTAATTAATTTTAAATACCGTAAATTTCATTTGGAACTAAAACTTTGAATCTGATTTTTAGCTTGTTAAAGTACTTATCTTTTTTTGAGTTTTTAATCGTGTATTTGTATATTAATGTAAAACAATCTAAACGTTTCGATAACACTTACATTTATCTTCGTCAGTGGTAATATTATATTTTAAAATTGTTAAAGATGTTGAAACAATTTTGTGAAATTTGAAAATTAAAACATAAACCTAAGCTTGCTATTAACATAAGACTTTGAGAAACGTATAAAGCTACGTACAAGCTTCTGTTCGGTAAACGGAGTATAGATCATTAAAAAATAAATATTTTTAAGCTGTCTTGAAGATGACAAATCAGAACACCCTCTAACGTTCGATCGAAGTAATTAAAATTACTATATCTGAATCTACGACGCAATTTTCAACATAGGTTTGCAAAAATCTTATTTTCAAAACGTCGTTTTAGATTTATTGTAATCCCATTAAATACCTAAACCTGAACAAACTTACGCTAATCTGCACATTTTGTTTTTATAACTGAAAATGTCAAATAGGTGTACAATTTATATAATAAATTAGTATCTACCATGAGAAGAGTAGAATCTATACACAAATCAACAGAAAGTTAACAAGTGTAATTGATGGATTTATATTTTAGGTCAAGTTATTTAATATGTACTTGCCTATACATATTATCCAAATTAACCTCATTCAATAAATATCTTTTACTAAATGGCCTCTACAAGTACTAACACTGCATGAGTGTTGTCGGATTTATCAATCAATGCTATGATTTACCGAAAAATTTACTATTCGTATGTAAGGTCGGAAGATTGTTCAATGCCCTTTCGTTCCGTTTCACTTTTAATTTGATTCACAAATGATGTACAATTATATTTCTAAACGTACTTTAGCATGTAAACTACTTTTCTTACAATAATTAAATTGTTTATTTTAATTTTCCTCGGTCTAGTTCAGTCGGTTTTCGTACTAGCAAAAAAGAGTTCGCTGGGATAGATAGTTCTGGGCTAAACACTGTTCACACTAAATGATTCTAATACAATGGTTTAAACGTATATTACCTATTGTTTACAATACTAATAAATATTTCAACTTAATATATAAAAATAAAGATAAGAAAACAGAAATCAAGTAGGTACATGAAACAAATCAGGCCGAATTTTCCCTGGACGCCTGATCTGTGTGAATTGGAATTAATATTACCATTACCTTTTATCGGGCACACGTGTTATAACACAAACTCCAAAAAAAAAATTACTTTTATAATTTATTAGGAACTCTTAGCCGGCCCTGTAAACGGGAGCTATCGGATGCAGTTTTGTAATGTTAACAGTATTTGTAACGGGAGCTTTAGACAAAATCAAAATTTCGCGCTAAATTATACGAGATTAGATATTTATATATTATTTGTCTGGGTAAAGAAACAATTATAGTTTCTTTGTATTTGAATGTAATTAATATTATTATTAAAGCTTGAGTTTATTTCCATAAGTTATCTATATATTCAATTTGAAAATATTTAAATATGCGGCATTTGCAAGTGCATTAATGTGGTGGAAGGAATGGCGCTGTTATAATAATGATATTCAGTTTTTAAGTCAGTCGCATATAGTGAGCGATCACAAACAGTCGCATAAAAATAAGCGATCAGAATTCGCAGTCTAAGCGACATTGTAGTCACGCTGCCCTATAAAGTGTTAAAATTACAAATAAGAATTAATTAACGGTGATAAGGAAGAAGTAGAAAATTACCTTTCTTATTAAAATAATAAAAAGTGACGTAATAAGTGAAGATAACGCGTGTTGCATATTTCAGAACCGTAATCAATTGTGTTTAAATGTGAACAATAAATATAATAATAATCGACCCAAATTGGGAAATCGAGGTATAAAGAACAATAACTCGAATTTATTGATGTGTAAAAAGGTAGCATTCACGTGTTGTAAATAGCTTGCATTTTGTTGCGCAGGCTATTTGTAGTTAAAATTGAACGATTAATTAAAAACTGTATAGTGTAAATATATCGAACAATTATTTATTAAAATCATTAATTGATGAAAGAAAACTAGAAGCGTATTTAGCTACATAAAAATATAAGCATTGACTGGTATAAGGAAAGATAGGACAACAATATAGAAACGGTTCCAGGGTGCCGACAGGTGCCATCATCGGAAGAGCAGGCTCTAACCTACCTAGTCCCTTATCATCAGTCAAAAAAACGCAGCATTACATTATCAGTTTTGCAACGAAAATAAGTAAGAACGTTTTTGTTTCTGCTAATAAATAAAACTTTTTGGTGTGTTTGATTTCCCGAACCTTTACATTTAATTGACTGTCACAATTAAACGAGAACAATCGCTTGATTCTGATAAATATTTTATTTGTTATATGTTAGTTTTAGGAAGGTTATTTTATATTATAGGTTTGATTTTACATAATAATTTGTAAAAAACGCATTGATCCATTTTCGCTCAGATTTGGAATTTAATTAAATGAGTATAACGTTTGCTTTACTTTTATTGCTAAAGATTATTATATCATAAGCTTACACAATTATTGAATTTATAAATGCCGAAAGAGGTCAACTAATTCCAGATAAATAAATCGAAATGAACATAATTTTGGGCAATGATAACAGAAATCGATTCTTTTATTAACTTGAGATAGCCATTGCGACCAATTAAAAAGGAGTTAGTAAACATAAAGCTTAAAATTCATTTACATAAACCGAAATTAATTAGCAAGCAAAGCAAAATTAACTAGTAAATGATATCTTTATAAATTGAACACATTCAGTTTTAATAAAACGTAATGAAAAATAATCATCTCAGGTATTACATTTTCTTCAATAATGTTGATATAAAAAGGTTTACAAGAACTGAAATCTTATTCTTTGGAGCGGGTTAAATAAAAATCTAAGGGTACTACGCTCGTTGCATATTACATAAGTTGAGAACAGGGCAACGCTCGCGCTTGCGTCTGTGAGAAGGTCAGTTCTGCAGAAAAATCAATACTTTAACATAACGTTTGTGCGCATGACTATTTTCATATACGAGTTTGCTTTCAGACTGAATAGATGTATTCCTTTAAAGGGAATGTCTATTAAATGAATTTTTTTATTTGTATGATATAAAAATGTAACTGTTACTGTTTGTGATTATTTAAATAAACAAACTACAGGCGTACCAGGTTCGGGTTGATTAATTACGGAAGTATTTACTCTAATTATTAGAGTAATAATAAATGTAATATTGGATTTACACGAGACTTATTCTAATTATTTAACTGGAAAACCACTAAGATTATTATGAGATATTAACACTACCGTACCGGCATTAAATAACCATTTCAGTTATTTAGAACGAAATAAACTGACATTTATTATTTACTCTATTCATGCCTGTATTAAAAGGAAATGATAACTAATAAGTATTAATTTCTGGGACGAGTTATTTCAGAATTTACAGGAGCGGGATAACTAACTCGTTATTAATGACAGAAATGGTTTTCTTACAGGATTTCTATGAAAAAGTATTGTTAGACCAAAAACCAACGTGGCGCAGAAGTATGACCAATTGCGATTGGTATTTATTTACGTTTGAAACGATCAAATAAGCAAAGTACGGACGGGAACGCGTAATGTTTTTATGTAACTGGCGGATCTTACCTGAAGCGGCTTCTGGAATTTGCGTAATCTGCGGTTGCAGGCACTTCTGGTTTTATTTATATTGCCTTGTGTGAGGCGTGGTGTAATGTTGTGTAATAGATGTTTAGGTGAAGGGCCATTTATAAGAATCTGGAACTAACCCGTTGTGAGCTGTATAAATGGACCTTCAGAAGGAGTTACGGCAACGAATTTTCTTCCCAACGGAGTAAGTGAAAGATGACTGCGGGCGTCAAAACATGTCGTGACACCGTCCGATTTGTGTATTTTGTAATATTTGTTTAAGATGACTCCGGCATCTGAGCCCTTCGTAACATCGGCTAATCTCTGTATTATGTAATATTTGCTTAATGTGCAATAAAAAAACTCACGTGCTTTTAACCTCAGAACGCATCAACCAGAAGTTTGATTATATGGAGCTGATTGCGGCGAAGTAACGCGACAAAAGATGCACGACGGTTCAGGTTGAACGAATTCAGCAATCGACAAATCGGAGGTGTACACAACGAGAATAAGAGCGTCATGCCTGCGGTATGGGTCTGAGCCTTCAGTAGCGCGTCGCGGTTTTTATAGAGAAACCGCGGTGGGTGGATCTGCCTTCCGTGCAGGGGTCCTACGGTCGCGTTTGGCGGATAACACTCTGACGTAAAAACATTCGTTGTTTTTTGAAATCTACGTCGGAGGGGATTATAAAATTAATTATTTGTTGGTTTCTGCGAAATTTGATTAAAACGGTATAATTAGCAAATAATTAATTACAGGAAAATTTTGTAAAGGATGCTTGGTCTTTACAATTAGCCAATAATTTCTTCCCTAATTTAAGTGAAGCAGTTTTACCTTCCAACCTACATATACATATGCAGGTAGAGATATTAAGTAATCGACTTTTTTTTCACTATCGCTAAATCTACTTATTAACCCTTTTGTACAACATTTGGCGAAGTTTCGCCAAGATTAGCCATGTCTGGATGTGTGTGTGTGTGTGTGTGTGTGTGTGTGTGTGTGTGTGTGTGTGTGTGTGTGTGTGTGTGTGTGTGTGTGTGTGTGATGTGTGTGTATGTGTGTGTTGATGTGTGCATGTATGTGTGTGTATGTGTGTGTGTGTGTGTGCGTGTGTGTGTGTGTGGGCGTGTGCGTGCGTGTGTATCCGTGTCCGTGTCCGTGTACGAGTCCGTGTCCGTGTCTGCGTCTGTGTTTGTTTGTGTGTGTGTGTGTGTGTGCGTGTGTGTGTGTGTGCGTGCGTGTGCGTACGTGTGTGTGCATATACCGAGCTGGTAGTGTAGTGGTGACACGACCTGCTTAGCATTCGGGACGTAATGGGTTCGATTCCCGTTACCGTCTACCTTGTATGTGGTTTTTTCAGGGGGTTTTCCTCATACACATGTAGCGGCATGGTCACTGCGTATATGCACACCATGTGCGGCTACTTAGGCCAATGCTGGGGTAGTATTTTCCCCCTCATAACCCTAACTCCGTTCCTTCCGATCCTATCCTGACCACACCTGTCCTTAATCCCACCATGCATATATACGTAATGTATGTATGTATGCAAGGCATCCATAATTGTGGCTGAAGAAGCTCGGGAAGCTCGAGCAGCCCACCCTCCCCTTTGGTAGGGAATGAAATACGTTGAATTTTCGTGTGCATGTGCATGTGCATGAGCGTGTGCGCGAGTGCACAATATTTCCTGTTGAATACTTATCCTCAAAAAATTATAATTAAAATTATTTCAATTCTTATAAGTTTTTAAGTTAGCATCTAGGTGTCTATTAATTTCTGTCTCACATGAAGTTTTGAACATCTGTTTGACATAGATTATTGTTATGTTGCCTATTTTCGTTATGAACTTATTATAATGGAGATTGCATAATTATCCTAAAAAAATGTTATTAGAATTATTTCATTTCTTTTAATTTCCATTTTGTAGGTTAGAAGGTCCACACCATATATTTTTAAATCGTATTAAAAGTACGTTAGCATAAGTACTATTCTTATACTATTCTGGTACTATTGTGTTAGTGTATTAAAAATTTTGAAGAGACGTATCAAGAGCTTTTACGTACTTCCTGAAATGCAACCTCTCTAGCTTTACGTATTTGGGTCACAGACCGTGGTGGTGTTTAGATCATTTAAAAAAAATAAGCACAGTAAAACAAAGATGACAAATCGTCAGACTGCTTAATATAAATTATTGTAAGATTGTCCACACAGGTTATTCCAATGGTCAGTAAATTTGTCAATAATTAAACTAGCAGTAGGTACTTAAGACGTTGTTGTGAAGAAAACAAATGATAACCCCAAGAGCAACTCAAAAACGGAACCTTCTATCTGTTTTAGTGTATATTCGGATAGAATATCATATACATTCGGAAATTTATGCTTTTAGAATTAAGTTGTGCAATTACGAACACCGTGCAAAATCACAGCGTTATGATTTAAATACTAAGTTGAAGCAATGGTCCTAGGATAGAACCTTGTGGCACACGTGTGAGCAAATTTTTAGTGTACAAATTGCTTACGTTGACATAGGTAGAAGCGAAACCAGCTCTACGAAACATCCCTACATTGTTTCATCTTATCTAACATTGATTAATATTTATGACGTCGAATACCTTCGTCAGGTCACAAAGCAGCGCAGCGCAGGACAACTTGTCATTATGGTACGGGTAAACATAATTAAAAAATGTATGCAAGGCTGTGTTAGTGACTTATTAACAACAAAGTTTCTGTTGATTGTTGCTTAATAATTAATTACTTTCGATAAAAGCTTAAATCTTTTGTAAACACTGACCATAAATATTTTTAAAACTATAATAGAGAAATTAGCCTATAGTTTTCTATTTGTCTATTGTCTAAAGCTTCCAACAGACAGAAATTTCTTGTGAGTTTGTTGTTTAACGATTGGAATGCACCTAAAAGTAAACATAAAAAAATAATTCAATTTATTTGTATTTGGCATTAAATGTTTGTTATATAAAACATTTTTCTGATAAACCATTTACAGAATTACATTCTTATCATTGTATCGCCTTTATGAAGCCCCTGGTAAGGTCGTTCATAGTAGGCACAGTGTTTGTGACATTTGAGAATATTGTCAGCCGTTAACGCCAACAGTACTTTTAATTTCGCGCAACGAGATTCGAGGATTCTCAACTACGATTTGAATAATCATCCTTTCTGCATTTTTATTTCGCCACATGAACATGCACACTCCTTCGCACTCGCACTTGTACTCGATTACGCACACGTACACGCATTCACACACGCGCATGTACACGCACACCCGCAAATACCCATACACACACATACGTACACCCGCACACACCCACACGCACTAAAAACAATCACTACCACAACCAACCCCACATCACAATTAAAACCACGCGCATACGAACGTGAACGAGCAAGAGCACGAGCACGCTTTCGCGCCCTCGCACACTCACATCCACACGCACACACAAACCCACACACACGCACACGCACACGCACACGCACACGCGCACGCGCACGCACACGCACACGCACACGCGCACGCGCACACGCACACGCACGCGCACATGCACACGCGCACGCGCACGCGCACGCGAACGCGCACTCAGACGCAAACGCACACGCACACGCACACGTGCACGCACACGCACACGCACACGCACACACTCACGCTCGCGCACCCTCGCGCGCACGCGCGCGCTCGCGCACCCGCACACGCACACGCACAAGCAAACGCAAACGCAAACGCAAACGCAAACGCAAACTCAAACAGACAAACAGACAAACACACAAACACACAAACACACAAACACACAAACACACAAAACACAAAACACACAAACACACAAACACACAAACACACAAACACACAAACACACAAACACACAAACACAACACAACACACAACACACAAACACACAAAACACACAACACACAACACAACACACAAACACACAACACAAACACACAAACACACAAACACAAAACACACAAAACACAAAACAAAACACAAAACACAAACACAACAACAAAACACAACACACAACACACAACACACAACACACAAACACACAAACACAAACACAAAACACACAACACACAAAACACAAAAACACAAAAACACACAAACACACAAAACACAAACACAAACAACACACAACACAAACACACAACACACAAACACAAAACACACAAACACACAAACACAAAACACAACACAACAAACAACAAACACACACAACACACAAACACACAAACAAACAAACACACAAACACAAACACACAAACACACAAAACACAAACACAAACACACAAACAACACACAAACAACACAAACACACAAACACAAAACACAAAACACAAACACACAAAACACACAACACACAACACACAAAACACACAAACACAACACAAACACAAACACACAAACACAACACACAAACACACAACAAACAACACACAACACACAAACACACAACACAAAACACAAACACATACACAACACAAAACAAAACACAAACACACAAACACAAAAACACACAAACACAACAACAAAAACACAAACACACAAACACAACAAACAAACAAACACAAACACAACAACACAAACACACAACACAAACACAAACACAACACAACAAACACTAAAACACACACAAACACACAAAACACAAACACACAACACAACACAAACACACAACACAACACAAACACAACACAAACACACACACAAAAACACACACAAGACAACACAAGCACAAACAAACAGCACAACAACACAGACAAGCACAAGCACAAGCACAAGCACAAGCATACAAGCACAACACAAACACAAACACAAGACAAGCAAAGCACAAACAACACAAGACACAAACACAAGCACAAGCACAACACAAGCACAAGCAAAGCACACAAACACAACACAAGCACAAGCACAAACACAAACACAAACACAAACACAAACACAAACACAAACACAACACAAACACAAACACAACACAAACACAAACACAAACACAACACAAAACAAACACAAGACACAAACACAAGCACAAGCACAAACACAAGCACAACACAAGCACATAGCACAAGCACGTAGCACAGCCAGCCAAGCATGCAACACGCACAGCACAGGTACACACACAGACATGGCCGATCTGGTAAATTCGTCAAGGTTGAAAGTAGGAAAGCTTTACTTAGAAAACATGGTCTATACTACATATGTAATAGGTTAAAGTAAAACCTTTATAAAAATCCTGACTAACTAATTTATAGGTAAATACACAAAGGAAATTTAATTTGATCGATTTATACTTAAAATCAATAATAGCTGGGACTTCTATAAGACATAACTTTCCGTCTGGCTCGGTTCACGTTTTCCTTAGCTTCTTTAGCAGCAGATATTGCTGTTTCAGCTGCTTGTTTCATTTTAGCCAATTCACTTAATTCTTGTTTTAACTGTTTTTCCAATTCTGCTATCCGGTCATTTGCAGCTTCGATTAATCTACCTTTCTCTTGTATTTCCTCCTCTGCTCCTTTAACACTTTTTTCTGCTTCTGCTATGTTCTTTTGAGTTATCTGAATTGCTGTTTCAAGTAATTTCAATTCATTCCGAGCAGCCTCATAAGCATTCAGTGCTGATTCATACAAATGCTTAGCATGATCCACGCTTGTCCTTTCCTCACGATCAACTTCTTTAGCTTCTTTTAATTCTCTTTCTAATTTTTTAACGACATCTAGTTTTTGTAAATATAAAGCTTGTACCGTTTTTGCTGCATTTTCTGCTTTTTCTGCCAATTGAGACTTTACTTGGTGTGATGCTTGTACAGCAGCAGAATTTTGTGCCTGCATAGCAGCTTTAGCTACGTTCGCCGCACTTTCTGCAACATTTGGACCATGGGCACTTTTTGTAGGGTAGGTTTTCTGTTGGCAGTTTGCACGTCTGTTAACAAGTATGCGAACTTCTTCAGAAGTGTATAAACAAAAAATTAGTGACATTGCTGATATTAAAATTTTCATAATTTAATAAGTTTATGTTGTCATCTGTTGTCACTCCTACATTTTCCATACTTCAAATGATGACACATAATCAATCACATATTTTAAATTCATTTAAATACGAACATTACCATACTTATAGTGGGTGTACGATTATTTCAACAACAAGTACATTCATTTGATTCCAGGTCTCTGATCCTTTTACTTAATTTACATATTGTTTTCATGCTATCGTCAAGTAGACGTTGTAATTCATATAACTCATTCCGCAGACCAAGAACGGTGTTATACGTTTCCAATACCACTCTATTTGATATTTCAATAAGATTCTCTAAAACTTCTAGTTCTTGTTCCGCACTGATTTTTGCAGATTGCGCAGCAATTAAGGTTTCTTTATTTCTCTCCAAGCTTTGGGATTTTCCAGCACATAACGTTCGAGCTTCCATTAATTGATTTGATAGGTTTTCCACTAAAGATTGATGATGCTTGTAAACTTCAAGTGCTAATTTTGCAGAATCAATAGCTTTATCTGCTAACATAGACTTCACTTGAAAAGCTGCCATAGCGCTATCTTCTTCTTGAGATTGCTGTGCTGCTACAGAGTCATGTTTTGCTTCTTCTGCTGTCTTGCTAGGAAACGTTTCTATGCCATCCGTGCTCATGATCCATTCTATTATTTGAGCAAATAATGCCAATAAAAATAAATTATTGATATTCATAACGTGCATATGTTATAATGATGAAATACGAAAAAGCTGTCATTAATTAAAACTACTGTCAAAATACCTTTATACATACAAATAGGTTATTGGATGCAACATTTTGATAGTTTTTTAATGTAATTGTCTATATTTTAAAAGTGATCTTTACAGCTGAAGCTGTTTTTATGTAATATATTTTTGTACATTGATTAAAAAGGTTTGTCAATGTTAGAATTACTAAGTTTACTAAGTTTTTTTAATGTCTACTTTTATCCGTTTTCTAGATGTTATTTTCTAAGTATTAAATATATATATATATATATATATATATATATATATATATATATATATAATATATATATATATATATATATATATATATATATATATATATATATATATATATATATATATATATATATTCATCTCGGTCAATATTACATCTACATCACCTCTAAATCCTGATCAATATTCTATTAACATTACGGTAACTAATACAATTCCAAATTCAACGTCATATCTTGGATCTGCAAATCGAAGCAGAACTTGTTCATCAAAATCAGTATAATTAATTAGTTAGCTTGTTTCATATTTCATATACTAAATATCATTCTTGACAAAGGGGACATAGTAAGTCCCCGAAACGTTGAATATCATATATTTTCACGTTAATAAACACAAGTTGTTCCGAATAATGTCTTTATTGAATAATACTACTTGTGGAAGCTTAAATAATAACATATGAAAATGTAAACTTTCACCATTAACACTCATAATAAAATACTTATCTTTTTTGGGATTTTTTAATGGTGTACTTTAAATTATACAATCTAAACGTTTCGATAACACTTACAGTTATCTTCGTCAGTAGTAATGTTTGTTAAAAATTGTTAAAGATGTAGTAAACAATTTTGTCAAATTTGAAAGATTAAACCATAAACATAAGCCTGCTATTAGTATAACAGTTTGGGAAACATAAAGCCAACTATAAAATTTTTAGTAAAGAATAACTAGGTCATAAAATTAAATATTATTAAACTGCCTCAAAGATGACAAACCAGAACACTCTCTACGACGAAAGCTAACAATGAAATTTGCCAGCCAAAAAACACATTTAACAAAATTTAATCGAGTTATGATGTAAGTGTAAAGAAACTATCTAACTCTGAAGCTATTTCACCAAAACTATATGGTTTACCAAAAATTCATAAACCTAATATTCCTTTAAGGCCTATTGTTAGTGCAATTGGTTCTCCTACATATAACCTTGCAAAACATCTTACATTGTTATTACAACCTCATATAGGAAAAACACCCCATTACATTAAAAATTCTGCCGACTTTGTTGAAAAAATGCATAGTTTCAAAATTGAAGAGGGTGATATAATGGTTAGTTTTGATGTTATTTCACTTTTTACAAAAGTACCTCTAAAAGAAACTATTGAATACATTGATCATCTTTTTCCAAAAGACATAACCATACTGTTTCAGCACTGTCTTACTACAACTTATTTTCAGTGGAATAGTAAATTTTATGAACAGATTGAAGGTGTAGCAATGGGTAGTCTCCTTAGTCCTGTTATAGCTAATTTTTATATGGAAAAATTTGAAACATTAACGTTACAAAATACACCTAAAAAACCTTCAGTTTGGTATAGATATGTGTTATTTGAAGACATGGAGAAGAAGCACTGCATGAGTTTTTGGTTTTTATAAATGGTATATATCCTAGTATTCAGTTTACCATGGAAAAAGAAACTAATGAAAGTTTACCATTTCTTGACATGTTAATATCTAAAAATAATAATTCACTATCTTTTAAGGTTTACAGAAAGCCGACACACACTGATAGATACCTTGATAAATTATCCAACCACTATCCACGTCAAAAAATTAGTGTAATTAAATCTTTAGTAGATCGAGCAAAACAGATTTGTGACCCTGAATTTTTGAATGATGAATATAAATATTTAAGAAAATCCTTACAAGATAATGGATATTCACTTACAGATATTAATAATGTTATTACACCTTCTAGGCGTAACCTTAAAGAAAAACCAGTTCTTAATGTTGGTACTGCTTTTCTTCCTTTTATAGCTAATGTTACAAATAGAAGTGAAAAAATCCTAATCAAATATGGCATTAGGACTATTTTTAAACCTACAAGAAAAATTAAAGAACATTTAAGATCACCTAAAGATGTGTCAAACCCTTTATCATCTTCCGGAGTGTATAAGTTATCTTGTTCATGTGGAAAAGTATACATCGGGACCAAAAAACGTAGCTTTGATACAAGACGCAAAGAACATATGAGATTTTGTAGATTGGGTCAACCAGAGAGGTCTGCTGTGGCTGACCATGCCCTGAATAATCTAAATCATGACATTCAATTTGACAATATGGGAATATTGTCAAGACAAACTCATTATTATGTTCGTTTGCAACGTGAAGCTATTGAAATATGTAAACACCCGAATAATTTTAATAGACAAGAAGAAAATCTCCGTTTAAATAGGTTTTGGCATCTTATAATTAAAAAAAAAAATAATGATACGCCTTGATTTCAATTTGTTTTCAACTTTTGGTATGTCTAGGTTTTTCCTAGACCTTGAAGCAAATGTTTCACCAATTATATGTTAAATTACCACAGCACTATAATTTAACATAAGTAGTTGAAATTAAATTGAAATTAAAAATTACAAAGAACGTTCTGCATTGTGCTTTTCATTGTTAACAACCCTTCCAATTATTGATAAAGATATCTCTTTGTTAGATTTAACTGGGTTATTTTATTTGATGTAATGTTTGGATTTGTGAATGCTTCTATCATTTTAAAATTGAAGTTTTTCACAACTTTACACTTACATCATAACTCGATTAAATTTTGTTAAATGTGTTTTTTTGGCTGGCAAATTTCATTGTTAGCTTTCGTCGTAGAGAGTGTTCTGGTTTGTCATCTTTGAGGCAGTTTAATAATATTTAATTTTATGACCTAGTTATTCTTTACTAAAAATTATATAGTTGGCTTTATGTTTCCCAAACTGTTATACTAATAGCAGGCTTATGTTTATGTTTTAATCTTTCAAATTTGACAAAATTGTTTACTACATCTTTAACAATTTTTAACAAACATTACTACTGACGAAGATAACTGTAAGTGTTATCGAAACGTTTAGATTGTATAATTTAAAGTACACCATTAAAAAATCCCAAAAAAGATAAGTATTTTGTTAAATAATAACATAATTTACCTTTACGGACAGGATACATTGAAGATGACCAAAATATTTCGAAAGTTACGTATCAAAAAATCTGAAACAATAACTAATTTAATCTTTTTGAAGCGATGCAGAGATAACAAAATTATACCCAATGCCTTTAAACTAAAACCAAGACCAGATATTTATGATTCTAAAGGAATTTTATCTAAAACAAAAAAAGCAATTTCTAATGAAAGAAGCAAACTCGACCATCTCAACCGAAAACTTTACGATACCTTTCAAACTTTAAGTGCTATTAATATTCATCCATTCATATTTGATACTTTAGATCGCCTAATCGAAAATACAGCAGAAAATTCATCAATTATAAAATCTGCTAGACAAACGAAAAAAATTGATCTCCTTTCTAAAACATCTCTTCAGAATTTGGAACTATTAAAAACTGTACATAATTTTAGTGATACAACATTTAACAAAGAAACTCTGAACATTCTAGCAAAAGGATTTAAGGAATTACACCTAACAAAATTCCAGTAGAAAACATTATTACAAACGTTGAATTCGCCTTAAAAGACATAGAACCAACAACAGCTGATACAATTAGACTCATTGTGGCACACATTCTTCAAAATTCTAGACTTCCTAAACAAAACCTTAATAAACAAGAATTTATTACTTTAAATAAAATTAGAAACAATAAAAATATATTGATATTACCAGCTGATAAAGGTAATGCAACTGTAATTGTGAATTCGAAGGATTATCACCTTAAGATGTCCAAATTATTAATTTCTCCTGAATATAAGAAAAATTCTAGTGATTATACAACCTATTTGGAAAAGAAGACTCAATCTATAATAAATGGTACCAATTTAGAAGAAGAAATTAAACAAAAATTGATACCGAGAGGAAAAAGCTCAAGAGTTCCCAAAATTTACGGTCTACCTAAAATCCATAAAGAAAATTGGCCTTTACGCCCAATCGTAAGTGCATTTAATTCACCCACTCATGCACTTGCACGTTTTCTGTCTAAATTCCTTCGACTTTATTGTGAAAGTGCTAAATCTTACATTAAAAATTCATATGACTTTCTAGATAAATTAAAAAGTGTACCTTTAGATCCTCATGACATTTTAGTAAGTTTTGATGTTACATCGTTGTTTTCCAAAGTTTCCGTTGAAGAGACTATGAAAATTTTAAAAGAAAAACACTCCATCAATCAAGATTTTTTAAATCTAATCCACCACTGCATGAATTCTACATACTTCTTATATAATAAACAATTTTATAAACAAGTACAGGTAGCACCGATGGGATCCTCACTTTCACAGGCTTTTGCCAACCTTTATATGGAGGATTTCGAAATTAATGCCCTAAATTAAACAACGTTAAAACCTAAGATTTGGTATCGCTATATCGACGACACGTTTGCAATTTGGTCACATTGAAAAAAAAATTTGAATCTTTTTTTAGATCACCTTAACTAAATACATAAAAACATTAAATTTACAATGGAAATTGAAATAAATAACTCTCTCCCATTTTTAGATACACTTATAACAAGACTTGATAATGGCAAATTTTCACATAGTGTTTACCGGAAACCTACCCATACAAACAGATACCTAAATTCTCTTTCACATCATCACCCCAGTCATTTACATAGCGTTATGAAGTCTTTAATATTCCGTTCTTATCATCTATCAGATCAAAATTCTAGAAATGACGAAATGAATACTATTCATAATATTTTAATTCAAAATAATTACAGCCAGAACGAAATAATCAAAGTTGTCAATAAAATCAGAAAACCTAAAAACCATTCCAACTCATTAGATACTGAACATAAAATTCCAGTAATTTTACCATATAGAAAAGGAATCACTGATAAAATCGCTACAAAATTTCCCAAACATGAATTTAGACCCGTTTTTAAACCTTAGCTTACCTTATTATAAGTTTTTGTTATGAACGAATAAGTTCAAAGGTAAATATGTAATTAAAAATTATTATTAATTTTATTAAATACATAAATAAAAAGTTTACCTCGAGTAGGATCGTACCTACAACCTGTACTTTGCTAGAGTACCGCGCTAACCAACTGCGCCACCAAGGTTCAAGCCCCAATCGATGCAAATTTTGTCTTTATGTATATAGAACTGATGTAAATTCTAAATATTTTACTTACCTTACCTTATACCAACTTTTGAAGAATCCGAAAGACAAAATTTGCAATGAAAATCAAGGAGTGTATGAGATACCTTGCAACGGCTGCACAAGAAGTTATATTGGACAAACAAACCGAAAATTATATGTGAGAGCTAATGAACACGAACTGGTCATCAAACAACAAAATCCTTCGTCATCTTTGGCTAATCATTATTTACATACTGGACACGAAATTAACACAAATAATATTCGATTACTTGCTCCTTTATATAATTTACACCAGCGTATTACTAGAGAAGCCATTGAAATTGAGAAGAGGCCTAATGCCCTTAACAAACGCGATGATAGTTCTAGGATACCGCAAATTTGGAAGAACCTTATTAAACAAAATTCAAAATTACCAATAAGTCAAAATCTTCCCAGCATTTCGGCCAATATTACATCTACATCACCTCTAAATCCTGATACTCAAGATTCTATTAACATTCCGGCAACTAATACAATTCCAAATTCAACGTTATATCTTGGATCTACAAATCGAAGCAAAACTTGTTCATCAAAATTATTATAATTAATTAGTTAGCTTGTTTCATATTTCATATACTAAGTATCATTCTTGACAAAGGGGACATAGTAAGTCCCCGAAACGTTGAATATCATATATTTTCACGTTAATAAACACAAGTTGTTCCGAATAGATACTAGATTGTCCATTGTAGCGCAGTCCTCTTTCTTTTGTGATTTATTAATGTATAGACTCTTGTTATTCATACGTATCATGTTGTAGACATTTTAACAATAATTCAAGAAAACAAAGAAAGCCTGAGAGTCTGAATTTGTATTCCATTGATTAATGAGCGCTGCTAAATTGTGTTAGACGCTGATTGTATTATTCAAGATGAAAAAAAATGTTTCAGGCCATAGTAATGAGTATATTTTAAAATCAACAAGTATACAGCGTATTAATCACAGGAGAGATTAAACTGGTGTTTTCTTTAATAAAACTTTTCCTACTTGTAAAATATAGCAGGAGAGATTAAACTGGTGTTTTCTTTAATAAAACTTTTCCTACTTGTAAAATATAGCAAACAAGTTTATACCAAGGGGTTCAAAAATTAGAGTTTCTTCATGTTAAACTATTGATGACATTTATAATGTATTCTTGACTATTTTGTAAACAAAATAGGTCAAAACACGATCAAGGTTTTCAAATGGAACACTCTGTATATCATACTGTAATTCAAATCAAAAAGAAAAACTGAAAATAACGCCATATTTTGAGCGAGTTGTAGGTATAGTACAGGGTGTCCCAACGATAGAGTAAAGTAAGTTTATGCTTAACTAGAATTATTTGTGTAAATATTGTATGGACCATGGGGTAGAGGTAAGAATGTGCATTTTTTAAAATATTGGAAGTTATACAGGGTGTGCCAGAAAAGCAGGACGTGAAAAGTATAATTTTTAAATAGAACACCCGTATTTGATTTTAGTTTTAATTCTACGTGTCCATACAAACATATTTTGTCATACAAAAGATTGGCTGAAAGTTTTAGTTATTGAGATATTCGCGTTTAAAGATTATTATGGTCATTTTCGTGGGGTTGATGAATGGGCAATTGTTCCGTTATTTCACAATAAAAAATTGATATTTCGTGTGAAAAATGAGTGATATTATACTAACGTTTAGACCGAGTAGTATTTCTAATTTTCTCAACAGGGTGTTTGTTATAACCATTCAAATTTGAAAATTCTCAAATTAAAAAAAATCAGTTTTTTTTAATTGCACACCCTATATATTTTTATTTCATTTTATTCGGGATTAAAAAATCTATCATTTTTGTCAAATATATCCTATATCTATCTTTGATAGTTTTCGAGTAATTTCGATTTTTTCACGCTAGCTACTTTATTTTCGATAACATTGCATTGCATGGATCTTGGTAGCCATGGAAAATAATAATTGCGTTACTAAGATACAAAGGTTCCCTGCTTGTCAAAATAAACATATATTAAATTTGTCGTATTCGCATTTAACTTGTTATCAATTCTTGTATCAATTATGTATTATTCGACAAATGAATTAATTGATATTTGAGCATTTACTAAGACGCAATGTTGAATAATTATTGAATTACTGTTTCTCATTAATAAAAACTGTTAATATTCTCGCTTAGGTGGTTTGTTTTATTTCGTCGCAATTGTTTTCCATGGCTACCACGATCCACAATAATGTTATAGTATCGTATGTAACGTAGCTAGTGAGAAAAATCGAAATTCCTCGAAAACTATCAAAGATATAGGATATATTTGACAAAAATGATAGATTTTTTAATCCCGAATAAAATGAAATAAAAATATATAGGTGTGCAATTAAAAAACTGATTTTTTTAATTTGAGAATTTTCAAATTTGAATGGTTATAACAAACACCCTGTTGAGAAAATTAGAAATACTACTCGGTCTAAACGTTAGTATAATATCTACAATACAATTTTTTATCTGAAATATCAATTATTATCAACGAAAATGACCATAATAATTTTAAACGCGAATATCTCAAGAACTAAAACTTTCAGCCAATCTTTTGTATGACAAAATATGTTTGTATGGACACGTAGAATTAAAAACTAAAATCAAATACGGGGTGTTCTATTTAAAAAAATTATACTTTTTCACGTCCTGCTTTTCTGGCACACCCTGTATAACTTCCAATATTTTAAAAAAATGCACACTTCTTACCTCTACCCCATGGTCCATACAATATTTACACAAATAATTCTAGTTAAGCATAAACTTACTTTACTCTATCGTTGGGACACCCTGTACATGATGCAGTAGAGATAGACAAAGACTGGTGTCATTTTTTTTCTATTCCTAAGTGCATGGTGTAGACTGTAAAACCTTCAGTTCAAGCTCTTAGACGGCTTCAGAACACACACATACACGTACGCGCGCGCGCATTCACACACACACTCTCGCTAGCTCGCTCGCTCGCTCACCCACTCACTCACTCCCCCACCCGAGTGAGAGTGAGAGTAAGGGTGAGAGTGGGAGTGACACAGACACAGACACAGACACAGACACAGACACAGACACAGACACAGACACAGACACAGACACAGACACAGACACAGACACAGACACAGACACAGACACAGACACAGACACAGACACAGGCACAGACACAGACACAGACACAGACACAGACACAGACACAGACACAGACACAGACACAGACACAGACACAGACACAGACACAGACACAGACACAGACACAGACACAGACACAGACACAGACACAGACACAGACACAGACACAGACACAGACACAGACACAGACACAGACACAGACACAGACACAGACACAGACACAGACACAGACACAGACACAGACACAGACACAGACACAGACACAGACACAGACACAGACACAGACACAGACACAGACACAGACACAGACACAGACACAGACACAGACACAGACACAGACACAGACACAGCACAGACACAGACACAGACACAGACACAGACACCAGACACAGACACAGACACAGACAGACACAGACAACAGACACAGACACAGACACAGACACAGACACAGACACAGACACAGACACAGACACAGACATCAGACACAGACAAGACACAGACACAGACACAGACAAGACACAGACACAGACACAGACACAGTACATAGACACAGACACAGACACAGACAGACACAGACACAGACACAGACACAGACACAGGCACAGATACAGACACAGACACAGACACAGACACAGACACAGGCACAGACAGACACGGACACGGATACGGACACGGACACGGACACGGACACGGACACGGAAGCACGGGCACGGACGACAGGCACGGACACGGACACGGACACGGACACAGACACGGACACGGACACGGACACGGACAGACAGGACACGGACACGGACACAGACACAGACACAGACACAGACACAGACATACACAGACACAGACACAGACACAGCCACAGCCACTTAGACACAGACACAGACACAGACACTAGACACAGACACAACACAGACACAGACACAGTACACACAGACACATGACACAGACTACTGACACAGTGACAGACACAGACACAGACACAGACACAGACACAGACACAGACAGACATTTTCAGACACAGACAGCAGACACAGACAAGACATCAGACACAGACACTAGACGCTCAGAACAACACAACACAGACACAGACACAGACATCAGACACAGACACCCAGCATCAGACCGACACAGACACACGACCACACAGCACCCACGAAGACGACGAAGGACACGAGACACGAGACACGACACAGACACGACACGGACACGACACAGACACAGACACGACACGGACACGGACACAGACACAGACACGACACGACACAGACACGGACACGGACACGACACAGACACAGACACGACACAGACACGACACGGACACAGACACAGACACAGACACGGACACGACACAGACACGACACAGGACACAGACACAGGACACAGACACAGACGCAGACACGACACAGACCAGACCAGACACAGACACAGACCAGACCAGACACAGACCAGACAGCAGACACAGACACAGACACAAGACACAGACACAGCACAGACACAGACACAGACAGACACAGAACAGACACAGACAGACGACACAGACACAGACACAGACACAGCACACAGACACAGACACAGACACAGACACAGACAGACACAGACACAGACACAGCACAGACACAGCACAGACACAGACACAGACAGACACAGACAGACAGACACAGAACAGACACAGACACAGACACAGACACAGACACAGACACAGACACAGACAGAAGACAGACACAGACACAGACACAGACACAGACACAGACACAGACACAGACACAGACACAGACACAGACACAGACACAGACACAGAACAGACACAGAACAGACACAGACACGCACGGACAGACACGGACACGACGCACGCACGACACGGACGACAGGACACGGACACGGCACGACACGGACAGGAACGGACACGGACACGGACACGACGGACACGACACGGACACGACACGACAGAACACACACACGACACAGACACAGACACAGACACAGCACAGACACAGACACAGACACAGACACAGACACAGACACAGACACAGACACAGACAACAGACACAGACACAGACACGACACAGACACAGACACAGACACAGACACAGACACAGACACAGACACAGACACAGACACAGACAACACAGACACAGACAGACACAGACACAGACACAGACACAGCACAGACACAGACACAGACACAGACACAGACACAGACACAGACACAGACACAGACACAGACAGACAGACACAGACACAGACACAGACACAGCACAGACAACAGGACACAGACACAGGACACGGACACGGACACGACACGGCACGACACGGCACAGACACAGACACGGACACGGACACGGACACGGACACGGAACGGACACGGACACGGACACGGACAGACACGGACACGGACACAGACACGACACGGACACGGACACGACACGGACACGGACACGGACACGGACACGGACACGGACACGGACACGGACACGGACACGGACACGGACACGGACGCGGACGCGGACCGGACCGGACGCGGACGACGGACGCGACGGACGCAGACGAACGCAGACGCAGACGCAGACGCAGACACAGACACAGACAAGACACAGACACAGACACAGACACAGACACAGACACAGACACAGACACAGACACAGACACAGACACAGACACAGACACAGACACAGACACAGACACAGACACAGACACGACACAGACACAGACACAGACACAGACACAGACACAGACACAGACACAGCAGACACAGACACAGCACAGACACAGACAACAGACACAGACACAGACACAGACACAGACACAGACACAGACACAGACACAGACACAGACACAGACACAGACAAGACAGACACAGACAGCAGACACAGACACGACACAGACACGACACGGACACAGACACGACACGACACAGACACAGACACAGACACAGACACAGACACGGACACAGGACACGGACAGACACGGACACAGACACAGACACAGACACGAGACGACGAGGACGCGACGAGCGACGACGAGACACGAGACACAGACACAGACACAGACACAGACACAGACACAGAACAAGACACAGACACAGACACAGACACAGACACAGACACAGACACAGACACAGACACAGACACAGACACAAGACACAGACAGACACAGACACAGACACAGACACAGACACAGACACAGACACAGACACAGACACAGACACAGACACAGACACAGACACGAGACACAGACACAGACACAGACAGCAGGACACAGATACAGACACAGACACAGACACAGACACAGACACAGGCACAGACAGACAGACACGACAGACACGGACACGACGACAGACACAGACACAGACACAGACACAGACACAGACACAGACACAGACACAGACACAGACACAGACACAGACACAGACACAGACACAGACACAGACACAGACACAGACACAGACACAGACACAGACACAGACACAGACACAGACACAGACACAGACAGACACAGAACAGACAGACACAGACACAGCACAGACACAGGCACAGACACAGACACAGACACAGACAGACACAGACACAGACACAGACACAGACACAGACACAGACACAGACACAGACACAGACACAGACACAGACACAGGACAGACACGACACAGACAGCAGACACAGACACAGACACAGACACAGACACAGACACAGACACAGACACAGCACAGACACAGACACAGCACAGACACAGACACAGACACAGACAGACACAGAAACAGACACAGACACAGACACAGACACAGACACAGACACAGACACAGACACAGACAAACAGACACAGACACAGACACAGACACAGACACAGACACAGACACAGACACAGACACAGACACAGACACAGACACAGACACAGACACAGACACAGACACAGACACAGACACAGACACAGACACAGACACAGACACAGACACAGACACAGACACAGACACAGACACAGACACAGACACAGGCACAGATACAGACACAGACACAGACACAGACACAGACACAGGCACAGACAGACACGGACACGGACACAGACACAGACACAGACACAGACACAGACACAGACACAGACACAGACACAGACACAGAGACAGACACAGACACAGACACAGAAACAGACACAGGCACAGACACAGACACGACACAGACACAGACACAGACACAGACACGACACAGACACAGACACAGACACAGACACAGACACAGACACAGACACAGACACAGACACAGACACAGACACAGACACAGACACAGATACAGACATAGACACAAACACAGACACAGATACAGATTGAGACACAGACACAGGCACGGACACAGACACAGACACAGACAGACACAGACAGACACAGACACAGACACAGACACAGACACAGACACAGACACAGACACAGACATAGACACAGAAACACACAAAGACACAGACACAGGCACAGATACAGACACAGACAGAGACACAGACACAGGCACAGGCACAAACACAGACACAGACACAGACACAGAAACACACAAAGACACAGACATAGACGCGGACACGGACACGGACACGGACACGGACACGGACACGGACACGGACACGGACACGGACACGGACACGGACACGGACACGGACACGGACACGGACACGGACACGGACACGACACCGACACAGACACGGACACAGACACAGACACAGACACAGACACAGACACAGACACAGACACAGACACAGACACAGACACAGACACAGACACAGACACAGACACAGACACAGACACAGACAGACACAGACAGACACAGACACAGACACAGACACAGACACAGACACAGACACAGACACAGACACAGACACAGACACAGACACAGACACAGACACAGACACAGACACAGACATAGACACAGACACAGGCACAGACACAGGCACAGACACAGACACAGACACATACACAGACACAGACATAGGCACAGACACAGACAGATTGTTGTAACTCGCGTATTTGTTGAAATAGTGCAACTAAAAATACTGTTTATCTAATATTTAGCGTAGATTACGATTGTGTCAAAAATCTAATACAGTGCAAGAGTATAACTTTGTATTTTAAATGGGAACCGTATGCTGTTTTGCTCCCCATTAAAGGCCTATTTCGGGTGTTTTCCAAAAATGTAAACAAAATAATGTTATTTGCAAGTACTAGAAGATCACGTAATAAATACTGCAGTAATTGATACATGTTATGGCAACCTTGACAGTATGTGTCGTTGCCATATTTTCCCTATTGAAAATCCTTTTTGCTGTGCTTTTGAAAAATGTAAACACGTTATTACATCCAATGTATGACAGCTTGAAAGTGGTTTAATGAAAAATCATGCATCAATTTCACTTAAAAATTAAAATGGTATCATATAAAAATGGACGTTCCTTTATGTTGTTTACTTTAAATTTTTTAACAAGTCATTGTGTACTTAAGTGAGTGAATAAGTTGGGGAGGTGGGTGGTCAAATGAGTAGTGAGTAAGCGATCTAGTGAACGAGTGACGGAGAGGGTGTGAGCGTATGAGGCGTGAGTGGGCGAGTGTGTGAGTGGCTGAGAGAATGAGTGAGTAAATGAGCCCGAGAGTGGGTAATGAAGGGAAAGAACGAGTGAATGAAGGCGTGTGTATGTGTACTTTTGTGTGAAGGTTCGCATAGGCGTTCAGGGTGGGTGTATCCGTCTATCAGTAAAGAATCTCGTTATGACTATTAAAGAAGCACCAAAATGAAAGTTTCGAGTATTTGTATACGCAATCCGAAGATTTTCGAAAAATCTGAAAGGTTTTCATCTTAATGCACTTGAATCAAATTTTTATCAAGTTTCTCGAAAACTGGTTTAAAATTTTGAGGCACATTTCAGGAACGACCAGAGCGCTCTATTGTCGTACTTAGACGATTAGATCGTAAGGTGGTTAAAATATTTTGAGCACATTTTTTTAAGAATTAAACACGCTATTGTGTGTCACATAATTTTCGGAGCTAAACCACTTTTTGACGAGAACCCAAAAAAGTAAAAAGAACCCGAGGGACAACCAGCACTTTATCTTATCTGCCACGTTAATATTGTTACGAGTTAAATATATATATATATATATATATATATATATATATATATATATATATATAGAATTTAAATATCTGCACATTCAAAAAAATCTAATAGTTTACACTTTGGTCAATAAATTTAATACAAAAGTAAAAAAAAATCTACCTCAGAAAAACACAATACATTTCCAGTTAATCAGAATTAATGTAAAGATAAGTAATCTTATGGGTTTTAATGTATTAGAAACCGTATTCCAATTTGTATATATATTGGCAGTAGCTGGTGCATGTAATGGCGAGTAAAACGGTGGCACGGTAGGAATATCGATTTCGTTGTTTTAGTTGTTTTTTAAAGATATTCTTGTTATGATCAAAGATAGAAGTTTGCAGTTTTTACATTCACGTACTACTTTGTTGGCCTACATTTTATGGCAAAATCGAATATTTAGTATCTTGTTTTGTTTTCGACTTATAGCCAAACGTCGATATTTCTACACTTTTTCAAGGTCTTATACATCGCTTAATATCTTATACTGATATATTTCGTCAACGGTATTTATATATTGCGAAGTGCCGCATTCGGTGGCGTGCTTAGAATTTTTCTAGGGGGTGCGGTTTTTGAGTAATAATACAAGCTTGCATTTTTTTAAATGAGAATCATAGTTGATTTGGCAACCAACAGCTGCAGCTCTTTCTTAGCTTTTCTAAAATATAAATATAGACATTCCCAAATAATTTTTTTGTATCAGCCCATAATGCCTTGGCAGTGAGGAATTACTTAGAAAATCGTCAGATTGCAACATTCGGTTCGGTGCTATGCCGCCACGATCTCCAGATCTGTCAATAGTGAATTTGTTCCTATTGGATTTTCTGAAAACATAATTTATGGCAAAGCAGATTACGAGCAACAGCACGAGGCTAGAAATTTAGATCCTGATCACTGAAGGAGGTGGGACCAGGACATGGTACGAGAAACATGGTCAGTAGGATTACATTGCTAGGATATATGATTCCCACAGCCATGAGGAATACGCTTATTAATCTAAGCGACGAAATTATTAACCAATACTTTCTATTGTCGTGGTAGCGAACGAATCCAAGCGAGTACAATGGTAATGTCACTCCAAGTGAAAATATCATTGATGTGAAGGATACTTCGAAAAGTTTCACAAACACATTTGACCAATTTGTAAATCAAAGCGACTGCACCAAGTTCGAGACGAGGGATAGATAATTGTTTGATAGGGGCCACCGTTGATTTGGTGATTCCACAACGGAGAACAAACTTTGCATCAGGAAGCGAAAAGCAAAAATATACCGTAACGGCGTCACGATTTTCAGACGCGCGACAAAAACCATAGAAGGCACCATAGGAGGCTCCATTCCGAATAAATTTACGGGGCATCTGAAGAGAAGTTCATATAACTCAGCTTTGACCTAATTCCAATTCGAAACAACTTCAAAAGGTGGTTCAACATCTCAACGAAGCACTAATATCCATATTTAGTTGGATGAGAAATTAAAGGAATCGTAAATCCGAGCCAACTCCAACAATAGAGAGCCTTTCGAACGCGATACGTCACGAAGTTTAACGAAAAATGAAAATTTGTCAGAATCCGGAGACCAAGAATCTTAAGCCTGCTGACAGATTCATTATCGAACGAAACAGTTGGAAGTTGTCGATGTCCATTTACACAGCTCGAAGTAACCTAAAGCAAAAGTTCTCTGCTAATTTCAACAGAGTGCAAATAGCCAAATAAGGCACAGATGAGACGCCATAGGTGACCTTGTTCAATTGGTATATTGGACCAGCAGTCAAGATTCCCAACGAATGATGTGCAGGACATAATAATTCGAGGGTATACACAAGTGAAAAGTGTTTGATGAATTCTAAATTGCAGTAACAATTACAGTATCATTTAGCAATTTTTGCGTAACGAGAAGAGCATTATTAAGGAATTGTTGATTTGAAGCTTTGACCGATGTATCAAACATGATAGGAATTTTCTTATATTCTACCAGGTTTAAGGACACTATGAGGTGGAATGTAGTAACAACAATTATCGATAGAGCTATGTGACCAGAATCTAAATAATCACGTATAAAGTTTATGTACAAAGGTTTCTAATGCTACAGTGTAAGGTGTTTTTGTAAAGGAAAAAGGTAACGATTTGCGATATCAATGAAATCTTCAAAGATACGCTCTTCGAATGGGAACAATCCAGCAAAAGATGATCTCCAATGCGAAGAACGCTAACGTGTAGTGTGAGTGTTTAGTAGATATACATCAGCGCCTAACAATATTTGAACAGAACGTGATTGATACCAAAGATGGCCCGCCAAGCTAATTCTATACGTAGGCAAATATCAGGATTTACCACATCATTCAGTAAATTACTAGAAAAATGTAACCCTGTTGACTAAACGAGAGGTACTGTACTAGGCTTGACTTCATCAGGCGGTATGTGTCCCATTTTGTTTGAAATTGTAGGGTATCTCGTTTGCAAGCAAACATAGAAAGACTCGGTTTTCGCGACCCTCATAACTGCTTTGCCTTGTAATTTATTGAAATGGTGAAAAGTTGATTTTATACAGAATTTTCCGTAGAATTAAGTAGCGTACATAGTTTTCCCCAGAAAAAGTGGTTTCTTCGCAATAAACCAAAGTTTTCTTTTTTTAATGGAACACCCTGTATATTTTTATTATATAATAGAGCTTACTATCAGCTTTCAAAAATATATATTGTGTGGCACTTCTTTTGCATTATTAACCTCAAAAATGAATGTTACGTTAATTTAACATTTTTATGATACAGTTGGCTATGAAAAAACAAGGTTAAAGGTTAGGAAGTTTTATGCAAAAACACAAAATTAAAAACCAAACATAATACCTACAACTTTACAAGCTTAATATAAATTCTTAAAAGAGATGTTCGAACTGACGACCATTTTGTTTTATACTTGCTTCATACATTCTTCCAATTCGTTCTATAACATTACGCACAATAATAGGGTGATCTTGTGAATGTCTAAAAACTTCTCTAACTGGATTTGTCAAACGTTCAATGTTATCATATTAAGTTTAGTGTGTTTTATTTTGCAAAAGAAATCTAAGACTGATAAGTCCGGAGACCTCGGAGGCCATCTTATCGGCCCATTAGTGCCAATCCTTCTACTACCAAAATTGTTTTCCAAAAACTAGCGTATAATTTGCGCATTGTGAGATGGGGCTCCATCCTGTTGGAAATGAATTTGGTTCGAGCGAGCTATAGGAATGTCATCTAATAATTCAGGCACAACCATTTCTAAAATGTCTAAATATATAGGAGCGGATAAGTTCCCTTCGAAAACATAAAATTTTATTTTTGAAAATATTAACCCATGTTCAGCGTCGCCAGGATGTAGATGTTGAACAAGCCTAAATTTATATGGTTGATGTTTATGGCGGCGAAGTATTCATTGGATTCTTGTTTTCTAAACTCCAATACTACTCTCTACAGTTCTGCAAGAATTTATAGGATTATCCTCCACACTAGCTAAAACGGTAACCTCATCATTCCCTCGATTTTCTTTATTATATTTTTCGACCTGGGTTTAGAAAATGATCCATATTTAATTAAATTTCTTTCTAATCTATAAAACGTAATTCTGTCAGGTTGTCTCGGTTCTGAAAACCTACATAGATGTAAAATTACTTAATTATCAAAATTATTACCAAGGAAACTACATTTACCTGTTAAAATAAAAATTTATTGCTACGTTGGTATTTTCATTACTCTGACCAAAGCAAATCAGCATATCATATTTTTCAAAGTTTTAAAAACTTTGATTTTCTGCCATATTTTGCACAATGAACAAACAGTACGATTCTTACACAAAAATAATTTTAATCAAATTTGACAGGTCAGTTACGTTTAGACTTATACTAGGCCCACTTATAAATTTAGACATAAAGTATTCTTTTTATTAAAATATTTATCTTTTTTAATGGTGTATTTTAAATTATACAATCTAAACGTTTCGATAACACTTCGTCAGTAGTAATATATGTTAAAATTTGTTAAATTTTGTCAAAGTTGAAAAATTAAAACATAAACATCAGCCTGCTACGTTATAACAGTTTAAGAAACGTATAAAGCCAACTAGCCAACTAGAAAATTAAATTTTAGTGAAGAATAACTAGGTCATTAAAAATTAAATATTGTTAAACTGCCTTAAAGATGATAAATCAGAACACTCTCTACGGCGAGAGATTTAACTGGATTATTTTATTTGATGTCATGTTTATATTTGTGAATGCTTCTATTGCTTTAAAATTGAAGTTTTTTCGCAACTTTACACTTACATCATAATTTTGTTAAATATGTTTTTTGGCTGACATTTTCCGTTGTTAGCTTTCGCCGCAGAGAGTGTTCTGATTTGTTATCTTTAAGGCAGTTTAACAATATTTAATTTTTAATGATCTTTAGTAAAGTTTAATTTTATAGTTGGCTTTATACGTTTCTCAAACTGTTATATTAATAGCAGGCTGATGTTTATGTTTTAATTTTTCAACTTTTACAAAATTGTTTACATCTTTAGCAATTTTTAACAGATATTACTACTGACGAAGATAATTGTAAGTGTTATCGAAACGTTTAGATTGCATAATTTAAAATACACCATTAAAAAAATTCAAAAAAGATAAGTATTTTATTATGTGTGATAATGGTGAAAGTTTACATTTTCATATTCTTTTTATTGCCATTAATATTTTTTTTAAGTTTTAAGATGCATTTTAACCAATTAAAAAATTTTTGCCAGTGTTAATATGTTTCAAAAACTATTGTACTTAATTTGCATAATTTTTTGTTATTTTTGCGTTTCTGCGTAAAACTCCTTAGATTTATGGTAATCACATATTTACATATTTATAATTATAATAAAGCGGTAAGAATCTAGTAGCCGTTTTTTAATACTCAAATATATCTTGGACCCTCAAGAAAATGCGTGTTTATACTGAGTTTATAGGTATCATGACCAGCTATATTATCAAAATGTTAAATTACCGTAACATTCATTTGTGAGGTTAATACTGTAAAAGAAGTGCCACACAATATATATTTTTTGGAATCTGAGAGTAAGCTCTATTATATAATAAAAGATATACAGGGTGTTCCATTAAAAAACAAAACTTTGGTTTATTGCGAAGAAACTGACTGTATGTGGTGAAAACTATGCACGCCACTAAATTCTGCGGCAAATTCTGTATATGACCCACTTTTTACCATTTCGATAAATTAATTAATAAGGCATCTTTCTATCTTTATTCGCAAACGAGGTACCCTACAATTTCAACCAAAATGGAACACAGTGTACATTGTAGCTAAAGTGCCGTTCATCGTTATACCTATCAATAAGGCATAAAATGCGATTACATAATTTTATGCACAGGCTGAAATCGATTTAACAAAATTCAATGGTTCGCCAGTTAAACAAGCGACTAAAAAATGGTGCTTTCAATGGCGTTAGTTGATTGCGAATAGTTACTAGGCGAGACTAGAAATAGCTGAAAGAATGCCATTTCTACTTCAATAAATTAAAGAAGAAATTGCGATCCAATCTCGTTCTAGCTGATAGATTTTATTAGCAAGTTGGGTGACAGTGTCTGTTTGAACGACTTTATTTGTTTATACCAAACAGAAACGATTTATTTGATCTGATTCTTTCAATGCCTTTTTGGCAACTCAAATAGAGAATTTAGCGAAGTATTACGAAAAACCTGGAATTATTTCAGCTTTAATACGACAAATTTATATACAAATTAAAATTAATTCGGCTATATTTTCAATGCAGAAGTTTCACAATCAAATTTTTAACGGCAATGTAATCGAACTATGTTTAAATGCACAATTCATTACTAAAAATATACAGAATGAGAAGTTTAATTTCCTTTACTTTCATGCAATTTGAACAAAAAAAAGAAAAGTATTTTAAATTCATACCAATAATGTTACTTTACTAAATAGTATGTTTCTATTTTATTTCAAGTCTTTCACAGAAATTAGAAAGCTATACGGAACTATCAAACAAAAATTAAGTCATCCAGCTGTGTATTTAGTAAACTTTATATTTGAGTTATCCTCCAAAACAAACTAAATGCGATGTTTTAAATAAGTCTATTTACATAACACGTACAAAATAATTGTATATTGTATTAATAAACAAATATATCAGTTGTTGGCTTCTTTCTTTTCTAACTTAAGCATACGGAAATTTCTACCATTTCTACTTTCAAACACGAACAATGTTGTTGTTGTTTACTTATGTATTACAATGTGACGAGCCGCCAATACGATTTTACGATTATGCTAATTGTACTGTGGTTTACAACAAGGCGAAATGTGAAAACTTACCTTATTTAAATCTATTTCTATACTTACTGCTACCAAACGAAAACGAATACTATACAAGTTACATAGTTTTACATTGACGATTGATTTTAAAGTATGTGTCGATGCGCAAGTAATGGTAAAAGGGTCTAAATGCGTATATGAGGTAAAATAGTGGTTTTAAATTAATTAATTAAATATACTTTAAGAGATACTTGCTCTGAGATTAAATCTGAAAGTAGTTGATTTAGATTGATACTTGTAGTAAAGATTTTTTTCTACCGGTAATCGTATATTCAAATTTTAACCGCTGAAACTTAATTAAATAGTGAGAGCTCGTTTTTATTAACAATCATCCATTTAATCATCAACCATTTATAATGATGTGGTTGAAGAGGTTTAAAAAATTTAATAAATTAATGGGTGTTAAATGTTCTCAAAACAAATCGTTAAACTAACTCGAGATACAACCCGTTCACCAACAATAATGCCTTTGTCTCAGTCGATAGTTTAAAATAGGCCGGTTCATGCTTTTGTTTTGCTTAATTACCACAATTTATGCTGTGTTATTTCCACTTAACATCAATAGAAAAAACTGCAATGTAACACTAATAAAAATGATCTCGGATGCCAATTTATTTTTTAATTATGCTCGGAATAACTAAACCGAGGTTTACAGTAAAAATTTTACCAAAAAGTAAAAAATAAAAAAATATACAGACTATGTTTATTAACAGTTAAATTTAGGGTTATATAAAATATATTTTAAAATTAGCCTTATACTAAGAAATCTATAAATACCTGTTACAAAATATAATACATCTTCTTGAGAACCCCTGGTATCGTAAAAAATAAATGCGGAAATGCAAACCAAGGTGATGTAATCCTTGTATCAATGTTGCGCAATATATCGCAATAACAATGCTTTACGTTGTAAACTCACCAAAATGGAATTTTATTGCTTATAACTTGCTCTTCAAGAAGTTTGGGTAATCAAATGTTTATTGCATTCTCTCGAAAGTTCAAAATAAATACTGGGATCTACATTTAGATCTGCATTAAAAGCAAAACGCAATCATAAAATGAAAGCGTGCGTAAAAGTAGAATTAAATTGTGCAATTAAAAGCGGTAAAATTAAAGTGTCAAAGTAAAAAAAAATGCCATTAAATCAATGGCACTTTTCACAAAATTTAGGTGGAAACCCAAAAATGGCTTCCTGCATCAAACAGCGTACCACAAGAAAATGAAAAAATGGACGCTTAGGAAGCCAGATGATGACGCCTTCCGCGAAAATATGAGCAGAAAAAAAATAATTTAAAGAAGTATTTGTAAAGTGGGATCTGTTATCTTTATCTACTTCCTAAACTACCTTTCCACCCGAATTAATTTTGTTTTAGCACATCTTCAACCGCCGTAGAAAACCCTGAAATTATTCTTCACTGAGAGACCAAAGCAGTCTGTTTTGAAGCCGTGCCGGGGTTCACAGTTGGTCCAAAGACAACCTGAACTGTATCATATCTTTGGGTCGCGCCCGAATTCGTTTAACCCGCTTCGACTCCTGTATCGAAGAAACCGTTATCGGCATTCCGCCCAGGAGTTAACACCGTAACTAAAATAAATATAATAAGTTATCCTTAAACCGAATAAATCAGATTTACTTCCTAACGAGTTTCAATTTTTTTGTGTCGGTGGAAGCTGGTTGCAAGCTTCACTTGCAACCCCGCAAACACCTTTACACTTCGATGTCCGCTTATTAATCGCTTACCTTAAACTTTATACTTTTTAACTGGTTCTATTAGTTTTACACAGATATAGTAAGTAAAAAATATTACAGTTTACATGTTTTTTAAATAAAAGGCGCTCAATTAATAAATACCGTCATGTCTAAGCAATATTTACTAGTAGGCCGCGGAAGCAAAAAACCATCTTTTAAATAACACAGTATAGAAACGTCAAATTCTTATTGGACGTAGTTTATTTAATTCTTGTCAATTTGGTTTGTGAATATTTTTTAAACTCCTTTCACAAGTGTTAAAGCCGTTTATATGATCGCGGTCTATATCGAGTGCTTTCTAAATGCAGCAATAGCTGAAAGACAGTATGCGGTATCCAGATCGTCTTCATTATGGAAGAAGAATTTTTCCGCGATTGGTACAACGACTACGCGATAGTGGTAGTTTCCGTCGTCCTAGGTTTAGGCGGCGTCACATTGGAAGGACGGAAGAAAATATCATTGATGTCTTATCTTACATAGAATTTAATAGACACATTGGAACTAGGGCGTTATCTTTAGATTTGGGAATAGTACGAACTACTGTTCGACACATATTAAAAGACAACAGGTAAATAATTGCATTAGCACATCCTTTTTAATAGACACACAGTTTAATATACGCACGTTACTTTTTATTTTCTGACTACATCCCTACCGTATAGTATTGCACCAGGCCCTAAACAAAGATGATTTTGATCATAGAATAAATTCTTGTCAATGGATGTTAGGAATGATTCGTGAAAACAGGAATTTTTTATGACAAATTCTATGGACCGACGAGGCTACTTTTAATAGTGATGGTAGGGTAAACATGCACAATATACATTATTGGTCCACTGAAAATCCATATTGATGCCAGAAGTGCAGCACCAAGGCCGCAGGAGGCTAAACGTGTGTTGAGGCATTATAGGTGGCAAAATTACCCGTCCTTATTTTTTGATTATGCGCTAACTGGTAATCTCTTTTTAGAGTTTTTAACAAATGAGTTGCCAGTCCTGTAAGAAGATAACATTGGACATTACGCAAATCATGTATCTACAATTGGACGGGTGTCCAGCACATTTTTTCCCTTAACACGCGACACCATATTAACGAATATTTTCAAGAGCACTGGATAGGAAAGAGAAGCCTATTTCCTTGGCCGCTTGAAGGACATTGTCTTCCAAACTCCACCGACAACAAGATTGCAAGACAGTTTGGAATGTGGCAGAAAGCAATTTGAACATTTATCGAGGAATTAAATAGCTAATATTTTTAAAATCGAATTTATTATTTTATTTGAACTTTACAGGGCGAGCCACGTTAAAATTCGCTGCAACTCTAGAACTAAAACATAAAATATATATTAAAATAAACCTTGTATCATTTTTATGACAGATTTAATTTACTTTTTGGTTTTGATATAATAAATACCTAAATTATTGCAATTAAAATTTTAAAGAAAACGCGTAAAAACCTTATTTTTGTATTTTTAACGCCCCCTAGCGACGGTAAAATACATTAAAAATCACTGTTGGTTCTTAATTCGATTAACAATAACCATCTCTTTAATATGAGACCAACATTTATCCAATTCGGTTCATCAAAACCAAATTTCGATTAAAGTGTTAAAAAATCTCCATTGCACTATACGAGCAAAGCTATTAACTTGCGGTTTTTACGTTATTCTGGCAAATTTATTCTACTTTTCGAAAACTATGTCAAAAATATACTGTGTGATTTAAATTTTCGAAGTAAAATGAAAAAAAGTTGATATAACAAATTGCGCCCTCTAGCACTTTTATTGGGAACTACTGTATAACAATGGGAACGACAACTTAAAATATCTACATTTGTCCTTCAAACAAGCTTTACTTCACTAAAATTGAATAAACGGTTTAGAATTTTCAAAAATTTTAATGATTACAATCTCAATAGCTTTCCCCGCACTTATTGTGATCAGTGCGCCAACGAATCTTAAATCAAAATTATGTAGAATTGTCTAGACTTTCTAACGATGTAAGCCAAGGTATATCTTCATGTAGGAATTTTGAGACAAATTTAGGAATCTACTATTTCATTTTAATTGCACTCCCTAACAGTAAAATACGGAATCCGAAAATAATTTTCAGCATTTTCCCACGGCATCATTCACATTAAAAATTGTTTTCCCATTGTTGTCAAATTAACAGATCCTACTTACCTCGTTATTTTCCCACACGGTACATAACAGACCAATTCAGTAATCCAAACTTATTTTTCTACTTCGGTCATCACCACTATACTCTCTGTTTCTGTCTGTTGTGTGTGTGTGTGTGTGTGTGTGTGTGTGTGTGTGTGTGTGTGTGTCTGTGTGTGTGTGTGTGTGTGTGTGTGTGTGTGTGTGTGTGTGCA
>JARFJB010001495.1:410000-492500 GCA_036346205.1 Vesta saturnalis | reverse complement strand
AGGTTAGTAAAAACCCTACAGCTACTTAAAACCCTAGGTAACTTTAACCAAAAGGAAACAAATGAATGAAAACGTTTGAAGTAACGCAGCATGATATGAAGATCTTTTCAAGAAAATGTAATCCAAAAATCTTATTCACTACAGGTTGTCGGTCTTCTTTTAACATGATGATGTTCTATGGAATTACAGCATACTTTATGTATAATAACCGGAAAGGCGGAAACTACAATCCATCCTGTAGAATTTTATTCCCGCGGACGGGCAACATACAGTAAGTAGTATAGCAAAGTTGTTTTACGATGTGTTACAAATATATAATATAATAAAATATCCTGATAGTGTAGGTGACCATGAAAATTTTATTACTGTAATAAAAATTTTCAAATCGCAATTGTTACCGCGAAAGAAAAGATAATTAATGGGTTTTAATATCTTGGTAATAAATCATAATTTGATAATGCTTTTCGGGATATTTTATTTTATGTATTTTACGTAACTGATATTTTACTAAGGGTTAAAAGAAAAGGAAAAACGTATGTTGGGGTAGAAAACAGGTATTCTCTCAAAACTGCCTCTACCGAAAGACCGTGAAGAATCGTTGAAAATTTCTATACACTAATTTTTGGGCAAAAACGTCGCCAGTGAGTAATTAAGTACATGGGAACATACCGCAAATCAAAAGACGTTTTTGTTTGTTACTTTGAAATTAGAGAACTGTGTAGTATAAGACGAGAGTGGATTTTAGAGAAAAATAGTTGCGGTTAGAGGTTCGATTGAGTCGTATCGTTCTGATTGTGTTGATTACAAACCATCATTGTAAACCGTTGTGGCTATAAACATTTTATCGTGTCCATTTTAGTAAACACTAAAAACGCGAATTTGTCCTTTTCTTTTTTTTCAAAACCGTCTTGGGTTTAAACCGCTTATCTTAACCCGTTAAGTATTGGTGGTGGAATGATTAATTAAAGGATTATATTCAAACATAAGTGGGTATTTGAATGTAGATTAAAGCTCGCAGCAAGCAATTCAACAAGCCTATGTAACCTATTAAAATGCAATCATTACCTTGCAAGCAGTTTCTATTTAATTACCACGAGATAGTAAATCGCACAGAATTGTGTTTCGCATTGCAAGGTTAAACAACGTGCATTTACAAGCTCTCGCTTTTAGTAGTTAAATACGAGGTTTTCATAGAATTACGGAATAGTAACAACAAAATAAGACTATAGGAGACTGCAGTGGTGGTTAGTGGTAGTTTGCGAAAAGACGATTTTGGATGTAAAAGAATTATAATAGCGGAAGAAATGGAGGTATGGGGAGATACACAACAAGTAAAGGAATTCACATACCTGACATAAACAATGAAGCAAGACAATAAAGATGGGGAACATATAAAAGAGGGAGTGTGAAAAGGGAATAAGCTAATAGGGCAAGTGTGGCGTGTAGGGGAAAGACTGTTTGGAATGGACATAAGGAAAAGAAAATTATTATTTGAGAAACTGATAAAAAGAGTGGTACTGTACGGGCGGAAGTGTGGGGGTGGAAAGAATATAAAGAGATAGAGGGGCTGCAAGAAAAATACTGGAGGTGGATACTGGGAGTGGAAAGAGAAACACCAGGAAACATTATTAGAGCTTTCAAGTAGAGGAAATAAGGGTGGAAGCGGGAAATAGAGCAGCAAAGTATGAGGAGGAAATGAGTAGAAGAACGGAGTGCAAAATTCTACAAGAATGCTGGAAAGAAATAAGAGAAGGAAGAATAGAATATGGACAAGAAGACAGGAAACAATATTACGAAAGAAACGGATATGCAAAAGAAGTAGAAAGACTAAGAAGGGAAGGAGTGAACGTAAGAGAGGGGAAATTAGAAGGGATATGATGTACAAAAGCATGAAAGATGGTCGAAGGTGAAAGACGGAAAATACAATGTAAACTAGAGCAACATTAAGGGAGAAGGGATACCAAGATATTTGAAGGAGGAAGGGAGGAGGGAAAGAAAGAAAATGATAGCGAGATTTAGATGTGGAAACGAAGAGGGGAAAACAGATACCGGAGAAAGGGCGAAGGGAGAAAATGGTGGCTGTGCGAAGACGAGATAAAGACGATTAAACACAGGTTGCAAGAACGCAGGGAGTTAAAGGAGGAGGAGAGTACGGTAGAAGAGATGTTAGGAGAAGGAGAAAGAGGAGCGGAGTGGATGCAAGAAATATGGAACAGAAGAAAACAGTTAATCGGAGAAGAGAGAAGAGAGAAGAAGTGAGTGTAACTGCAGTAAAGAAAGGAGAGACTGCAAATAGAGAATGTAAATAGTAAAACGTAATCGCTTGCAATATTTTGTAAAATTAAGCAAATAAAGTGTATTAGTAGTAAATCGCACAGAATTGTCATTTGATAACAAATGGTAGTAGTTTAATTGCCAATATGCCATCTCTCTAACACGCTTATTAAGTTAAAATCTAATATAAAAGGACTCCGCGTCAGCCAGTACAGTGTCCCCTTCTCATTACTGTTATGAGTTGATATTATTGCCTGTTTACTAATATTTTCGCCCGGGTGGAGCATATAGTGCGTGGACAAACGATAAGATAAACCTCAGTTAATTGTTATAAGCGATACCGGGGTTTATAGGTACGGGCCTAGATGACCTTAAAAGCACATCGAATTCCATTGTTACTGATAAACTAACCCGTTCTTATGGTTTTAAATGCTGACAGATGTGTAGATGAACGTGTAAGTTGAGAAAGGGAATGCTGTAGTTTGTAACGTAATCACTCAAATTTTCGCGTCATTACTTTGAAAGGCTGAGTTTCAATAATTTTTATTGTGTCTGATTCAGCCAGCTTATTTAGAATTGTTTGTCTACGAACTGATTTCTTTATATATGTAATTTATTGTAACTGTACATATGTATTTTTGTGCTTTTATTCACTGTACAATTGTGTATGTGTAAATACCTTGCCTATTTTTTTGTCCTTGTCTGTAGTTACACTGCAATGCAGTTAGCTTATTGTTACCTGTTTACTTTTACTGTTTGTTATATTTTATATGTACCTGAACCTGCATTATTATGTTCTTATTTACTTTGATGTTAACTTAAAGGCCGTTGTATAAGGGCGACATGTTTGGTATTACAATTTTTATTCTGGTTGATTTATGAGACAATCGTGGGTGTTATTTCACTGTTTGTTTTTTATTTTGTTTATGTGTAGTTAAATTGTTTTTTTTTCTGTTAGGTACTTAATTTTATAATTTTGTATCCACTTTAACCTGATTTAAAGGTGTTTTGTTATATATTAAACCATTTCTTTGTTTTTTTTTGTTGTTTGACTTATTTACTTATTTATTAATAAATTGGGTTTTCTTGGTGGTTCTTTCCCAATTTAGCAAATTATCGAGTTGAACCATCATTGCGTAAAGCTCGTTAATTAGAATGTTAGTAGTTTTGTTTATCTGTCCCACATACTGCAACAACCTCATCCAATCCTATCTCATTCACATAACATGGCGTTGCTTACTACTAGACGGCCAATTCTCTTTATCAGATTTGAGTTTTGCGAGTAATTAAATATCAGGCTTGTAAATAAATTCTGTTTTAATTATTGCCATGAGGCAAGCAATTAATTTGAGTAAGAGTACTATTATTGTCAGTAAAGTCAGGATAAATCTCTTAGCGATTTTTTTTTTGGATTTGCATTATTGCGAATAAGTTCAATATTACGCTTTTAAAGATTTTATAGCCTTTTAATTATTGACAGTAATTTCAAATTACACTTTTAAGGATAGGGTACCTTGCGATACTACAATAGAAACAAGGTTATTGAAAAACAGTACTCAGGTAGCAAGACACAAAACCGTAAAACATTACGAGAAAAGTAATTGGATCTACTGCGCAATTTTAATCCTAGATCAGCGACTTAAAGGAAATGTTTGACAATACATAATTCAAGTACTTATCTTTTGAGTATTATTTTGTGTATTTTATGTTTATCTTTTATATGTGCATTTAAGATAACAGTTTGATAAACGTATAAAACCAACTATAGAATCTAATTCTATTTGAGTACAGAATATCGAGATCTTTAATAAATTAAATATTATTATACTGCCTCAAGAATGACAAATCAGAACGACCTCTGACGAACGATGGTTAACAATGGAAAATGTCATAATCAAAGAATAAATTTAACAAAATTTAACAACTTATGATGTAAGTGTAGAGTTGTGAAAACTTAATTTAAAATCGATGAGAACATTCACAAATAGAAACTTGACATACCAATTAAAGATTTATATCTAACTATATGTTAAGTTATTGTAGTGCTGTGGTAGCAACATATTTAGCTGGTAAAACGTTTACTTCAATGCCGAAGAAAATATTATGCCCTTTTTTAATTGAGATGCCAAAATCTATTTAATTGGAGATTTTCTTCTTGTCTTTTGAATATATTTAAATGTTTATAATAAAATGACTTCACGTTGTAAAAGAGCATAATAATGAGTTGGGCTTGACAATATTTCCATATTATCAAATTGATTTCCATGGTTTAAATTATTTAAAACATGGCAGACTTCTCTCGTTGACGAGACAACAAAAACAAATGAGATTTTGTAGGTGCTTTTTCATTGACCTTAAAGTAAATGCTTTACCAATTAAATACGTTCAGTTACCACGGTACTACAATAATTTAACACATACAGTTAAAATTAAATATTATATTAAACGTACACATTGTATTTTCACTGAACACGGTGGTCGATTTTTGATGGTTTTCCGGGGTATCTGGATTATCTGAAGAGATACAAGGTTGCAGTTTTCACGTCGCTGTGTTACATATTTTTTTAAATAAAAGATGGTTCAAACAGACTTTGCCTAGCTTTGTTTGTTTCTGAGTTACAGGGCGATTGCCAAAAATTCCACATTTGGAAACCCCCTTGTAACTCGGTTATTTATTCATTTTTTGAAAAAGTAAAGTCTGTTGCCTATTGGAAACCCCCTTGTAACTCGTTTATTTATTCATTTTTTAAAAAAGTAAAATCTGTTGCCTATAGAGGTTTTTACGTAAAATTCAATGGTGTAGCTAGATTTTTTCTAATGAGTATGGTTCTTGAGTTATAACACAAACTTTTGCTTTTTTTTAACGGAACACCATACTTTGATTGAAATTAAATTGTCTCTTTATATACCCTTTAAAAATATATACTTTGTTATGGTCACTACCATCAATTTCGAAGATAATTGAACTTTTACTTTTGCGCTTTTGTACTACAAAATTATGATATATTTTAAGTTAGTTTCCATAAGAATAATAATAAATTAACAATATATTAATAAAAACTTGTAAAATATGCTCAAAATGTCCTCCGTTATATTAAACACGTGGTTGGCAAATTTTTCTTATTCTTCTCAAAGCATTTTGTAAAATTCATGGTCGATTTTGTAAAGTTCTAAAACTCTGATAGATAGCAGTTTTTAATTGCTCTATATTATTACAACGGTTGTAATAAGCTTTATTTTCCAATTATCCCCATAAAAATTATCTATTTGGAAAATGTTCAATAAAATAATTTCTAATTTCTAAAGGATTATGCAAGGGCGTTCCGTTTTGCGGAAAAAAAAACATTGTTAAGGGGATCTAATGGAATTTCTTCTAACAAATCTTCCAATGTAGTTCGTAGTGTTTCGGCATTTTTTAGGATTGTTAAATATTGTATTTAGCATTTAAAATGTCGTCTTATAATGAAGCACGAAATACTAACTCCAATTCTCCCTTGTCTTTCTCTTTGACTCCCAATATCTTTTATTGATTCTATTAAATATGCCCGAACTGAAGAAAAACTCTTTGTCCGACCAGATAACTTGCTTTAAAAAGGTTCATTTGCGTTCACCATGCCAAGATACTAATTGCATAAATCCAGTTGCCGTTGAAAATCGCCTGGATGTAAATTTTGAACTAAACTATATTTATAAGGCCGAAATTTATGTTTTTTAAACATTTTCTGAACTGTTGTTCTTGGAATTCCAACGGATAAAACTGTTTCGCGAGAGGAGCTATTTCGATTTGCATGAGCGTATGCCGGCGTGTTAACTTCTTTCTATTCATTTTCCTTATTATAGGATCTAGGGCGCTTTTTAACGAACAATCCGCTTTTAACTAAATTTTCCTTAATCAGGACAAATATTCTCTTTGTAACAAAGTGGTGATGGTGCCAGGTATAAAAGTGGTTTAATAATATAATAAAGAAATAAGAGTAAAAATATTCTCCAAAAAAATCGTTAAACTAACTGGAAATACAAACCATTCACCAAAAACAATGCCTTTGACTCAGTCGGTTGATTAAAATGGGCCGATTCAATCTTTTAATTTGCTTAATTCCCACAATTTCTGCTCGATTACTTCCACTGAACATCAATATAATAACTGCCATGTAACACTAATAAAAATGATCTCGGACGCCAAGTTATTTTTTTATTATGCTCGGAATAACTAAACCGAGGTTGTTTACAATAATAAAATTTTCCAAAATGTAAATAATAAAAAATATACAAACTATGTTTATTAACAGTTACATTAGGGTTATATAAAATATATCTTAAAAATAGCCTTAAATTACTAAAAAATCATTAAACATAAATACCTGTTCGCAAAATTTTGTACACAAACTTTTCAATAACCTCTGGTATTTAAACGATTACGGAAATGTAAACCAAAGTGATGTCATCTTTGCACCAATATTGCGCAACATCTAGAAATAACTATGCTTTACGTTGAAAACCTCACCAAAATGGAATTTTCCTTCTTATAAATTTTTTTTCATGAAATTTTGATTCCAATATTTATTGCATTCTCTCGAAATTCAGATAAAAATTGGGATCTAATTTAGATCTGCATGAAAAGCAAACGCAATCGTAAAATGAAAGCGTTCGTAAAAGTAAAATTAAATGCGTACTTAAAATGTAATTAAAGTAGAAAAATAAAAGTAATAAAAGTGTAAATCAAAGTGAAAGTGCCTGGAAAAGCAAATGTTTTAGAATTTCAATATAACGAGTTAAATCATCTTACCATTAAATCAATGGCACTTTTCACAAAATTTAGGTGGAAGCCCAAAAAAAATGGGTTTCTGCATCTAACAGCGTACTGCAAGAAGTGAAAAAATGGATGCTTAGAATATCTGGTGATGACGCGTTGCGCAAAAAAAATGATCAGAAAAAAATAATTTAAAGAAGTGGGAGTATAAAAAACCTTAAGAAGATATGCGCTTAAAGTACACCAAAATGCAAATTAAATTGCCTACCACATACCTATAAATCATTAATTAAATTTTTTTTTTCTTATATTTATAACTATATGAACGAAGAACATAAATTACTGTATATTTTAATACAACTCAAAATGGGTTGTTACATCTTATCTATTATCTGGGTATCTATATAAACATTTAATTCATATTAAAATTTAAACTGGTTTATTAAGTCAAAATATGATTTGGAGGTCTCATTTAAATGTTCGTTGCTTTGAATATAACACACAAGCATATTATATTTTTCGAAGTTACTCATGTTTATTTTTAGTTTTCCAAAAACAGAATTACATTGAATATCAATAACTGTGACTGTATAGACTTCGGGTTTCCATGGATATCAAGAAAGTTTTCAAATCTATCTTAATTAAAATATGGTGTAAAACACCACACGACCTTCCAACCTACAAAATGGAAATTAAAAGAAATGAAAAATTTTAACAACATTTGTTAAGTATAATTATACAACCTCTTTCATAAGAAGTTCATTACGAAAATAGGCAACATTGTAAAAACAGAAATAATAACCTATATTAAACAGATGTTTAAAACTGACAGAGGTTAATAAAAATCTAGATACTGTCTTAAAAATTAAAAGAATTTTTTTAGGGTAACTATGCAACCTCTTTTTTATACGTTCATAACGAAAACAGGCAACATTGTAAAACAAAAACAACTATGCCAGAACTACGTTTAAAACTTCATGTCAGATAGAGATTAATAGATATAAGTACATGTTAACGTAAAAAAAAATTCCAAAGTCGTTCTTTTCTATAAAAATGTTGATAACGCAGCTTCAGCATTTTCAATCAGATTTATTTAATTTTTACATTTGTTTTGGTTCACATTAAAAAACTTTTTAAAGAAAATTTAAGTAAAATTAAATTTTCTTTAAAAAATAATTGATCGATATGTTTAAGGTCTATATATAATCTCCCAAAATATAATCAGTTCTAAGTCAAATGGAAGCAGGCTTAAATACAAAATTTTAAGTACGTAGGAATTTTCGTTCTGGAGTTATCGTGGATACTAACATACATCCACACACACAGATGCACACACACAGACATCCGGACATGATGGCCGATCTTGGCGAAACTTGGCCAAAAGTTTGAAAATGAGCTAATATGTCGATTTTGCGATAGTGAAAAAAGTTGATTGCATAAACCTTCTATACCTACATATGTATATGTAGGTTGAAAGGTAAAAAGACAAAATAAAAATTCAATATTTCTCTGGACAAATAAAATTTGCCATAAAAATTATATATTCTTGGAAAGCCTGCACAAAAAGGATTTCATTTCAATCAAAATATATAGGGTGTTCCATTAAAAAAAGCATAACTTTGTGATATAGTTCAAATAAATCTATCTACACCATTGAATTCTACGTGCAACTTTTTGCAACTGTAACTCAGAAACAGATAAAGCTACGCAAACTCTGTTTGTACTATCATTTGTTTTACAAAAAAGTAGCACAGTGACGAGAAAACCAAACCAAAAACTATTTCTTTGTTAGATCTGACCAGAACTTTAAATGGTATGTCAAGTTACTATTTGTGAATGATTTTATTAATTTCAAATTAAAGTTTTTCAAAACTTTACACTTGCATCATAACTTGATTAAATTCTGTTAAATTTGTTCTTTGATTATGACATTTTCCACTCTTAACCTTCGTTCGTTAGAGGGTGTTCGATATTTCCATCTTCAAGGCAGTTAATTAATATTTAATTTATTAAAGATTCAGCTATTCTTTACTAAAATAAAATTAGACTTCATAGTTGGCTTTATAAACTCATCAAACTGTTATATTAATAGCAGGCTTATATTTGCGTTTTCATATTACATAAATTTATTTTGACATCTCAATTAATTCTTAAAGCTATTACCATTTACTAAGGACGATAACTGTAATGGTTATCAAAACTTTTAAATGTATATAAAAAATACATAAAAATACACGGCACGGGAAAAGGCACGTAGTTTAATTATGTGTGGTAATCTTCATATTTGCTAATACAAGAGCCTTCTATTAATCAAACAAACGAACTGTCATGGAGATATGAACAAGACAAATATTTTTGCGAACCCACATCTAATAGTGCAGAATGGGCGGAGATGACACAAAAGTATATTTCCGAATCTGACCGCATGTCCAAATATGTTTGTCAACTTCAACTCGTGTCGAAAGGAAGTTCTGAAGACCATTACTTACCATTACAAACATGCGAAATTGTTTACAAGTTTACATCATAGATCGATTCGTAGTTTAATGTGGCTAAATTCTTGGATGGGAAATCATTTCATTCAAGAATGTGTATAAGGACGTTGTATGATGCGTCAAGTGTCAACACACATTCAGCTTAAGATTGTTTACGTTACCTATGCATACAATAACTATATGCATAATCTTCGTTTATTCAATAAAAATTGCCCTTTACATGTTTAATTACATAAATTACTGCACTGTAAACTATAAGTAGGTTACCAAACCGAAGATTTATAAAATATAGTAGCCATATGAATACTTGACTAGACAGTACATTTTTACTACTTGACTTGAGCATGTCTTGATTTCAAGCCAAGTAAAGTAGCGAAATGCTACACACATAAGTTGTAAAAGTTGCGGTTCATGTTGGAACAATATACTTCGTAAAGCAGCATAAAAAATAACCAAATTGCAAATCTTTTCACCACAATAAGTCCCCGTGCACAATTATGTTGTATTAAGATTGTGCGAAATAAAGACAGTTACAGAATTAATTGCGTAATTGTTAAAAATAAAGACATTGTGTTAAATGGTACAGAATTCATGGACAGAAGGCTAAAGTACACGTGTGAAAATATATATAATCAGTTCCCTCACACAATTGCGTGCCCCTTTAATCACATTTTTAAAGAAAAACGTTCCTAAACACACTTCACGTTATTAACATGAGAATTTAAACCTTCTTAGATAAACATATCGTCTTGGTCGTGATAACATCCAATATTTAGTTCAATAAGTAATTTGTTTAAAGCGACAGTGCGATCACGAAACGTATAATTTAGTGCAACGAATTACTGTTTAACCACAGTCTGCACTCAAAGACTATCACAATCAGGAAATAGCACGATTATTCGAAACGTAATGCATCGATCAACCGTGATAGTTTCTCAATGTTATGTAACCAACGATTTTCCTAAATCAACACTAAACAGTGTGCACTAACCACACTGAATATTCAATTTTCGTTTAATTCTACTAAACAGCATGAATGCATGTTATAGAAACCACACAGCATTCTACCTCTTCATAGCCTTAGGATTATTATATTAACAGATTCGGGTTTACTCTGTCGCGTGCTATGAATAAATTACCATTTATCCATAACCGGTAACTATCAATTAATGATTATTTTTAGAAATTCTTTCTCTGGTGACATTTATTTTAGATAAGTGAATTTGAATGTTTTAATTAACAGTTTTACTATCTTACAATGTTATCGGAATCAGTTAATAAATAACAAATCAATTTCACATAAAACTTTTATTACATTGTTAAAATATATTCCTACCAAACATTCTTATTCAAAAATTTTTTCAATTTCTAAGATTAATTAAAATTATACATAAAATTGACATAACTGTCAGATGCGCTGGTGGGCGAACATTTTTGCTTTGAAGATACAATCTATAATACAACTGAGTAGATATATTATGGTGTACTAAATTAACTACAAATCTGTAGATTGATGTGAGACGAGAGAAAAAACATTTCTCAAAATTAATGTACTTCGTTAGTAGGTTAATGCTAATGATAAAATAAAGGTTGATAAATTATTGAAAGTATTAGCAAACATATTTTTGTGAGGAAATCGTTGGTAAGTGCACAATATCAAGACCAATTAGGACGTACTAGAGATCTAGGATTGTGTTTTCTACCTTCCAACCTACATATATACAAAAGGTTATGCAATCGACTTTTTTTTCACAATCGCTAAATCGACTTATTAGCTCATTTTATAACTCGCCAAGATCGGCCATCATGTCTGGATGTCTGTGCGTGTATGGATGTATGTTAGTATCCACGATAACTCCAAAACGAAAATACCTACGTACTTAAAGTTTTGTATTTAAACTTGTTTTCATTTGACAGAGCTGATTAGATTTTGGGTGAAATCCAGTGGAGGGTAGGGGGAGTTTATTAGGAGCAGTTTTTGATTTTCATCAAATACTTCTGAAACAGCTGCATATTTTAAAGATATAAAAATGCCTACATGTAGACCTTAAACATATCAATTTTTTGATATGACGCGTAATTAGGCAGCAAAAAAATTCCTAAGGTAGAATTTAAATGTTAGTTCAAATTTTTTCATTACCTGAATAACGATTAATTTTATAAGAAAAAGTGTGGACGTATTGTTTAAAGAAAATTTAATTTTACATAAATTTTCTTTATACAGTTTTTTAATATGAAGCGAAATAAATATAAAAATTAAATAAATATGATTGAAAATGCCAACGCTGTATTATCGATAATTTTATAAAAGCGGGAGGAATTTTTTTTTACGTTAACATATATTTATGTCTATGAATCTCTATCTGACATAAAGTTTTAAACGTCATTCTGGCATAGCTTATTGTTTTTGTTTTACAAGGTTGCCTGTTTTCGTTATGAACGTATAAAATAGAGGTTACATATCCTAAAAAAATGAAATTAAAATTATTTCATTTCTTTGAATTTAAGTTAGCATCTTGACGTTTATTAACCTGTGCCTGCCATGCAGTTTTAAACGTCTGTTTGTCATAGGTTGTTTGGCGCTTACAATGTTGCCTATTTTCGTAATAAACTTCTTATAAAAGAGGTTGCATATTATCCTTAAAAAATGTTATTAAAATTATTTCATTTCTTTTAATCTCCATTTTGTAGGTTTGGAAGGTCGTGTGGTGTTCCACGCCAGATATTTTTTGTTTGTGATGTGACAAGTGACGAGAATGTTTGTTATCATTTTGATAAGAGGGCAGTTAAAACATTTTTGAATCCATCGATTGAGTGTTCGTAGTGCTTTCATACATAAACGTTTGTCTGTTTTGGGGAATGGAATTTGAAGGAACATTGTATGTACTTTGAAAATGTAAACTTTCACCATTAACACTCATAATAAAATACTTATCTTTTTTGATTAAAAAACCCAAAAAAGATAAGTATTTTATTATTGTATGTACTTGTCAATAGATTACCTGTTAAATTCCTATCTTACCTATAATAACGCAGCAAAGATTAAAAACAATAGTACATTAGATAATAAGGGATTGAAGTGACTCATTTAATTCCGCGAATAGAGTTCTTGGTCGAGGGCTTTAGCCCGAGACCAACAACTATTCCAGGGATTAAGGAACTTCAATCCCGTGGTATCTACACTATTTTTTGCACTTTGTGGAGTAATAATAGACATAATTACATTATTTTCTGAAAATAAAAATATTACATCTATGATAAATTTAAATTATTAGAAGAGTCACTTTGACAAAGAAGCTACACTATTCAAGGCTAATGAAATTTATTAATTATTTTTAAAATCCCAGATGTTTCAATGCCATAACAACGAGTAAATAAATAATAAACAACATTCGCCATTGTGAAAACTTAGTCTGTTGACGACGCGTAGTTGCGAAAATGGATGAGTTTGATATTGAAGCAGCGGCTGAAGAGGCTGTTAACCAACTATTGCCCTCAAAATCCAGATTTTATAACGTGGTGCGGTCAAAAGAAGATACAAAATCACACCAATGAAAATGTCTTTTTGGCATATTAAGCAAAACTGTACGTACTTCCACCTTGTGGGCGAATTATTCCATGGTGAAATCATGGTAATAGTGAAAAGAAATATTGACATATCCCAATATCCGAAATTAAAAGCTTTTCTGAAAAGAAAAAATGACGGCTATAAGCCAAAGAAGTCAAAAATTCTTAGTGATGAACGAGTCGATCAATTCCTAATTCAAGTTCCAGACCACGATTTTTTAATGGTTAAGGTGAGTAATAAATCGTGTATAAATTTTTTGATAAATATTTTGACACTGTGTTCAATTTTTAGGTTGCACTAATCATGGGTGTAGCAGGAGCGTGTAGAGGAAACGAATTAGTTGAATTATCAATCCACAATGTTACAGATTTGGGTTACTCTATCTTAGTTAATATAAAAAATACAAAGAACAATATTGACCGAGTTCAGAATTCAATGAATAATCCAGTCGATTTTATAAAACTATGCAGAAATTACATTGCTTTAAGAAAACCTGACACAAACCATTCATGATTTTTTGTCCAATATAAAGACCGAAGATGTTCAACTCAACCCATTGGAACAAATACCTTTGGAAAACTACCCCAAAGAATTGCAACTTTTTTTAAGCTTCCTGAACCCTCTTTATACACCGGTCATTGTTTTCCACGCACGTCGGCGTGTTTATTAACCAGTTCTGGGGCAAATGTCGACGTTCTCAAGAGACACGGACGTTGGAAGTCATCTTTAGTGGCTGAGGGATATGTTGAAAGCTCTATAAATCACAAAAAATTATAGCAGAAAAAAGTTTTGGGCATGAAAATGAAAAAAAAAATTGATTCAGAAAACCAAATAAATACTATCAATACATCTATCGTTTCAACATCATTCAATAATGTTCTTAATTCTAAGGACAACGATTTTGGTAAACTTTTTAACTTTAATAACTGTACAAATGTAAATATATCCGTAAATGTTAATCAAAAGTAGATGTTATCTTAAATGTTAATTGCTGATTTTTATTAATAAAATTATTATTTAGTAGAGTGAATTATATATTTCTTAATCCTCGGTGGATTAAATTATTTTTTAATCCCTAGAGATTAAAGGGTAACACTTCAGTCCCCGAAATGCGGGAACCAAATAGTACTTTTAATTGGTCTAACTGAAAGTCAGTGATAAAATATACTGTTATCGCTACATTTTTTTAATAAATCATCTACAAAACTGTAATTGTCTCTGAATGCGGTTCATTCAATTTTGAACAATGGTCAAAAGTTACGAAACTTAAAATTTCCGAATTGAAACTAAGTGTATTTACGCATATTTGTGCACAAAAAATGTCTTTTAATTAAAAAATTTTAAGCATAGCCGCCATCTTGATTTTTTTAAATATGAACATAGGTCATACGATATACCATTTGAAAGAATTTAACACCCTTATTACAAAAATGTATCAAACATGGGGTCTAAACACAAAAGAACGAACATTACAAACGTTTTCTAATAGGAAGCGTAGGAGACCGTGAATGTGGCACAAGACTTCAATATAACAACTTTGTGTTACGTAGATGTTATGTTTATGTTAATTATAGATTTATTTTGTTTCTAAATTATTTTTTGACAAATGTAACAGTAACATAGGGTCTACGTTAAATTGTTATATTGCTTCAATAAAATAGTTTAAGTTTACCTAATTTCTCGACACAATTTTATTATACTGACGTTTTGTGTCACATTCACGGCCTCCTACGCTTCCTATTAGAAAAACGTTTGTAGTGTCCTTTCTGTTGTGGTTAAGCCGTATGTGTGATACATTTTTGTAATCAGGGTGTTAAACCCTTTTAATTGGTATATCACATGAGCTGTGTTGCTATTTAAAAAAAATAAAGATGGCGGATATGCTTAAAATTTTTTAATTTACCCTGTAATGCCCAAGACATCCTACAGGACCTGCGTACTTTAATTCATTCCTGGTAAATAACTATGTTTACGAGTTCGCAGGACCAGTTGTGTATGAATAGTCAGAGCAGACGTGCATATTACAAAGTTACCTTGACGTCTGTTTTGAGCGCTTATTTTTATGATTTGCCCTATTATTAATTTTTTGGTAAATAGTAACATTGTTTAGATACTATTTAATGAACGTCTGAGGTAATTCTACAGTAATGACTGATATAACATTCAGTGAGTTCTTTTTTCACAACTATATATTTTGATCTCACTATTTACTGGTTCTAATTGTGTTGAAAAGGTTTATTATTATATTTTGCTTTTCACAGATAACAATGTCACGTCATCGAGAAGTATTTAATCTCGACAGAAAGATATAAGGGAACTTATGACATTGATATCAGATGAAGAGGATGGTTTGCATACAGACGTCGAAGGCGGCGGTTTCGATAACAACGATTCCATTGCTGACCCTCATTATACACCTGATTTAGTGGATGAAGACTTCGATACTGCTTTTCAAATGTCTGAGTCAGCTCTCAAAGAAAATGTGCTGACAATGAGTACTTTGGACGCACTTTCTGGAGTTGAGATTCCAGATGCCATTCATTCAGGCAACAACACTCCAAATGATATTGAACAAAGTTCCAGTAATGACACTGATCCAAGTACCAGAAATTTGGATGATATTGGATCAAGTCCAAACAAGCGAATGAAAAGAAAACAAGCAAGTTCTAACAAACTACACAAGAGCCTAAAGACAGTTTGTCTGAGCACGAGGAGTGGCTTATTACCCGAAAAAATCACTTTGCCAAATGATTTCAAGTTATGCCGTAAATTAGATAAAATTCGCTGTAAGAAACGTCCAATGAAAACTAGGAGATCAGCTATTGCATTCAAAGGGGAGAAAACTGCACCTGATCATTTTATGGAGCTGACAACGCCATTTCAATGTTTTCCCTGAAACGTCCTGAATTATAAAAATTTCTTGGAATATTGTACCTAATGTCTCTGATGAAGCTACCCAATATTAGGTGGTACTGGGGCCCACATGGAAGCCAGGATATAAGAAACGCTATGTCACGTAATCGTTTTGATGAAATCAAACTTTGCCGACAATCTTTTATTGAACTACGACCTGCTGTAGAGAGTGCGCCTATTGATTACCTATTTTCATCTGTTCCGAAGAACCAGAGACTCTGCATAGATAAACAAATGTGCGCTACAAAAATGAAAGTTTTTTTGCGACAGTATCCTCCAAATAAGCCTCATAAATGGGGCTTCAAGTTTTTGTCTTAGATGATAATTCTGGTTTTACATGTAATTTTGAATTGTAGGAGATAATGTTATTTCTGAAGGAGCACCCGATTTAGGGGCGACTGGTAATGTTGTATCTTGTTTAAACCAAGACATTCCAGAATGTAAAACTCATATTTCGTATTTTAACAACTGTTATACAAGTGTGTCGCTAATGTTGTATTTGAAATCAAAAGGCATACATTCATTCGAAACAGTTCGATCAAATCGTCTCAAAAATCCGTTACAGATGATAAACAAATGTCCCAAATGAAATGAGGCCAATCACAAGAATTGAAAGCCAATATATTTGGTGCTGATATCACTAGCGTCATTTGCAAACACACTAAAAATCTTCGAATGTTGTCAACATATGTCGGAGTATTACCATTTGATGGAATGCAATCGAAGAAAGTTGGAAGGTATCCACAGTATCCACGAATATAATAAGCATATGGGCGGCATAGATCTGATGGATGGGTTGCTTGGAAGATATCAGATCAAGACAAAATCAATGAAATGGACAAATCGCGTCGCGTTTCAGATATTTGACCTAGTTATGATCAATTCTGTAACTCTACTATCATATACGTCTGCCCCGGTAGAGTGCAAACCGGTTGGACGTCCTCGAACCTCAGCTAGGCAAACAATTTCATCTTCATCACCACTCTTATTCCATAGAAATACTTCTACTCCATCAGGGAGTCCAACATTGAATCGAAGCTCTACTCCACAAGGCAAAACAATCAGTTACCCACCTCCTACAGACGTAAGGTATGTCAATATTGACCACTTGCCCGACATGTTACCCAAAAAAGGTGGTAGGAAGACATGTGAACATCCTGATTGTGGATCAGTAAAACAAATAATTTGTGTAAAATACAAAGTCAACTTATGTCTTACACCAACTAAGAAATGCTTTTTATTATTTCATAAAAAATAAACTAATTAAGAATAACGCTGCGTTCATAAAATCATCTCTTGCATAATAAATGTAAATGTGTTTTTTTCCAATTTATACCTGAGCCGTTCTTTATGATGTTCCCCCAAAATTGACTCCCCAGATTTATTTCTAGCTTTAAATTAAATTCCCATACTGGAATTCGTCAACTCAAAATATGCGCAAATACATTTAGTTTCAATTCGCAAATTTTGGGTTTTGTGTGTTGAACCGTTTAAGCACTAGAGCTTTGGGTCCATCTTTAACAGCGACCCTGTATAAATACGCCCGAAACATTCAAGAAAACATACCATATATACAGAAATGCACAAAAATTTTAGAAGTTAAACACATGCAACTATCAAACAAATGAACAAAGACAAAACATTCAACGCCTTAAATATACAAACAAACCACTACACGTCCAAATATGGGAACACGCTACCTCTCAAAACAAAGAAACTAACCAACAAACACCCCAAAACAAGAAAGGAAACATACCAAAGAAACTAATACATGAAGAAAAACTAGTAGCCAACAAATACGTATGAAAACAAGTAAATAGCTAAGACAAAGTAACTAGCAAACAAGTAAATACCAAAACACGTAAACCTACAAAACATGCAAACACTCAATCAAAGAGGCTAGCAACCAAGAGCAAGTAAACAAGCAAACTTGCAACCCTCATATCAATACTAACTAGCCAACAAACAAGCAATAAAACATACTAAGAAGTTAATCACACACAAACACGCAAACAAGTAAACACCTAAAACAAGAGAACTAACAAAGAGGCGTACAATTTGGTGTTAGCATTTTTTTAGTAGTCATATACTACGTGTGGTTACGTAAGATAGTATTTACTACCTTATTTATTTTGGGTGTTTACTTGTTTACATGTGAATTTATAGGCTATTAGTTCCTTTGAAGGTTTTAGTTTGTTTCGTTTGTTTTCTAGAGTGTTTTGGGTGTTTGCTGGCTAGTTTCATTGTTCTGAAGGGTTGAATGATTGTAAGTTGTAACTTGCATAATTTGTGTTTGCGTGCCCACTTGATTGTTTACTTGTTTGTTAGTTACTTTGATTGCGTGAACAAAACTACCACTAATTCCAATGTTAATCAAATCTTGAATATTGGGTTCATTTGGGTAGTAGACGACCTGATGTTATATTCGGGGATAATATAACTAGTGTTGTGATTATCATCGATTATTAATCATAACACGTGTTATATTTGGTAGCAGAATATAACGAACGTTAATAGAAAATATATATTTTTTTAAGCCTACAATTTAAAACGATCCGTCACTTTGACAGTAAACTATACATACATAAAGACAAAATTTACATCGATTGGGGCTTGAATCTCGATGGCGCAGATGGTTAGCGCGGTACTTTAGCAAAGTACAGGTCGTAGGTTCAAATCCTACTCGAAGTAAACTTTTATTTATGTATTTAATAAAATTAATAATAATTTTTAATTACATAGTATACTATTTTATTCATTAAAATCGTGTGACAGTCAACATGCAGTGATAAAATTATCACCGATTTGATAGCCTATTCTGCGATTTTGTTTTTGTATTTTAACCAATGAAAGTAATCAAAAATGTACCATGTGACATGTGAATTATATTCTCATTCAAATAGGTTGATAAACAAAGTTTAATGATTTTTTTAAAATATGTGATTTAGTGCCTAACTCGTCGAGATCTACAAAAAAGTTCTGAATGCAATTTTTGCAAGATAGTTATTCAATTTCAGGAAATTGTAAAAGATGTTTGGTGAATTTCCACAGTTACAACCAGCACCATATATGATTGACTCTGAGCGTCTGACAAGTTCCTTTGATTGATCTGTCGGTGCCACGCTATAAGCTTACGTTTATCTGATGATACCACCCAACATAAAATTTTTCAACAGTGTTACATACTTATAAAAAGTAAACCATGGGCAATCAACAGTTTAAACGTAGCAGAATATAGTAAAAAATACAAATTAAGAGTTGTACTAAATAAAGGTATAAGTATCTATACGTTTTTATCCTTCAACTACACATAATATGGATGTGCACAGGAAATTATGATGATATCGTATGAAAATCGATTTGAAAATTATGTGTGACTATTTTTTTATTGATCTGTGACACATTAACAGGTTACGTAATAAATAATATAACTTAAAACCTTTCAACTCAGTGCTGCAAACTTATAGAAACTAATCCATGACCACGAAAAATATTTCAAGTTAGTGAGTGGAGTATAGTCGAATACTTTTACGGGTGCTACACGATAGTACCCTTTTTTTTTTGTAATAGCTTACTATTATAATGGTAGTAGGAATGCAAGAATTAGCATTTTGTAATTAAGTTAATAACATATAGTACAAATGTTGAAAGTGCATGTTACCATTCTCAAACATTAACAAATTGTTTAACACACTAATACGGTGAGCTTTGGAACTGAATTTATGGAAATAACATTAAAGTCGGTATGATTTAGAAATTTTATATTAAAAAAGAATTTATGCACCCGGAAAATGAGCAATGCTAATTTCCATATTAGTTCAATGCGTGGAACTATAGAAACTTGAAGGATATATACGGTATAGGCGAGTTAGGTAACATAAGTAAGTATGTAAGTGTGTATATATATATATATATATATATATATATATATATATGTGTGTGTGTGTGTGTGTGTGTGTGTGTGTCTGCCAATCTTCTTACGTTTAGAATACTTACTTATTGGGATTTGTAACGGCTTGAAACGTACAAAGGTATTCACTGAAACATAACGGGCATAACTAAAGCCTTCGTCCGATATTGCATAATGCACCGTTTTGGTTAAGACTACAAATATTGGGTGAGGGGAGTGTCACGTGTGGTTAAAATATACCGTTGATTCTTTTTTTTTTCTCGAGCTTTAGGATATTTAAAATATTATACCTAGGAATTGCAGGAGGAAATTACGTGCTGTGTCGTTTCAGATTATTCAAAATTTGGAAATATTCGGGTATAAATTTTGCAAGCACTAATTTAGTTACAGATGTTTACTTTGTTTGACGATGTCTGGATTTATTACGAATTGGAGACCCAGTTTTGTAAACGGGGTATAGATTTGGCCGTTTGTTTATTGTAAACAGATTGAAGTTTTTAAATTACGATTGACGGTTGTAAAATAGTAGACAATGAATAATCCTGTTTTTTTAAGTAACCCTTAATTTTACGACGAAAACTTTCGAAAGTTTTCTTGTTTGTTTGGAACTTAGCTGTGAATAACATTTAGGTCTTACCGCCCCTATATTGACATTTATAAATATTCTGGCGCCCATATGATTTATGACTTACCTTTATTATGTTTTACGTATTACGAGCTATTCTAAACGTAAAATGAACAACACGCCTACCCCCTTTTTCCACTGAGCTACCGGTCCCTTCCTTATCTGTTATTTCCGATTTACTGCCATTTTAGCTCGTAACAATTTGTAATAAAAGAAACATACTTGTTAGTTTCAACAATATGGCGAAGCCGTCAAAAACAGAACACATGGAGTGCTTAAAATTGCAATCGGCGCTTTTACGGTTAAAGAAGAGGGTACAATGCAATAGGCGGCTTAAATTAAGAGAAGTATTCATATGAAATTAAGAACTTTTGCGCAACTACCATTATATTTTTATGAAAACTGTGTGTATTTGTATTACTTACTTCAACTGCACCGTAATTAAAGGTTTAGACAAAATCAGTTACATTGCGCTATTACATGTATCCATACACTATAAACACAAGTGACTTATTTAAATTGTGTAACATATAAGTTATGAATTAGATACGTTAGAAAAGTAGGATTTCAGAAATTATATTAAAAAATGTATAGAACAGTTAATTATGTACTGTCAGTTCCAGTTGAGCCAATTAGACGGTAACTGTGCAATAGATATTCTGAGCGATATTGAATAAGTAGGTATTAATTTATAAGTATAACAAAAATTGTCACAACACTTTATGTGTAATGGAAGTTTTGAATTACCAAATTATTTTACAAATTTGTAAATACAAATACATGCCTGCTTTTTAATTTCAAGTAAATATGTAAGAGAGTAAAATATTATTGCGGGAATTACAAGGTTTTAGACCATTAGGATGGAAAGACAGTCCAAGCATTCCTTTGCCGCTGTAGTTGCAGGTCCATCAGGTTGTAGAATTCTTTTAAGTAACAATATATCAATTTCTATGTAACGAAAAATTTCGATGTAAAAGCTTTCGCAGTTAAAAGATTTAATAAAATGTCAAATACTAGCATTTAGCAAAAATTACTTTAAGTACATTGCTATACTCGAAAATCATGGGCTCTTACAACGGTCCCCATTATAGAACCAATGCGGTGCCTGATGCTATAAACGATGAAAATACTTAGGAGGTGTTTAATAACCTGTACGACCACCGGTTTAGCAAATAAACTTTTTGAATATCAAAGTGGTTGAAGGTTTTGTGAGAAAGATTTACGTGTTACGGTTTTAAGGTCGCTAAGATTTTATTGGAGAGAGGCCGCGAAAAATACACAGTACTTGGTCTAGTTGCATGGATATAGTGTCAAGTTTAATAGTTGAGTACTAACTTCACAAGTCCCAAGTGCACAATGTATAGATAGCTGGTCAATGTTACCTTATTTTATTGAATAATTGTTCTATGATATATCTTCCCAGTAACATAACGTTGAGTTTTGTTACACAACAACCAGAATGCATAAGATTAGCGAGATCGACAGTTGTTCATTTAGCAACATTAGCATTGTTATTCTTTTGAGTACGTTTGGAAACACAAATAACAGTTTCTTTAAATGTCAAACACATATAGCGACCAGTAAACAGGTTAGGTCGTTGGTCATGTGCACAGGAGTTTATTTAATCAGGAGCAGGTTTTCATTAACAGCGTTGGGATAAATTCAGGGTCATTTTATTGTGGTTTAGAATACATTTTGTAGGTAGATGCATCATTTTTCGACTTATACATTTTTACGAATCAGTTTTTACCTTTGCAAATCAATTGGATAAATTCAGGTCAACTGTTGCATGGTTTATAATACATTTTATAAGTTTAAAGTTGAAAGGATCTTTTAATGGGGCTTATCAATTACTTCTTATGTTGGGGAGTGAATTTTTACTTTTTTCCTTTTTAAAATTAATGGGATAAATTTAGCATGAGCGTAGCGTGGTTTATAATATATTTTATAAGTTACCAGGATCTCTCTGACGGGAGTTATGAATTTTTGTACATTTGGGAATGTTTTTTATGTTTTATTTCCTTTACAAATTAATAGGATAAACTTATATTTTCTATAAGTTTGAAATTGACAGGATTTTTTCTGATAGGACTTCTGACTTATTGTATAATTTTTGGCCGTAAGTTTTCATCGCTTATCCCTTTTGCCAATTAATTACATAAACTCAGGATGGTTGTTGAAAAGTTAATAACATATTTCATAAGTATGAAGTTTGCAGGACTCTTCTGACTGTATTCTTTATTTACAGACGCCAGTGGTGTTTTTGCTGCTGGAATAAAAGTGGTTGGTGAAAATTGGTTGCTAACTTAACGGTTGTTTATATTTTACACCTAATTCTTCTACTTTATAGAGATTAATAGGCGGCTCTTCGATACCGAAATATCAGGCATCCCTAAGCGGCATCAACTACTAATGGATATTAACACTACCCGTTAGTAGAACACCGGCACCTTAACTTTTACTTATGACCTTGGGAATTCCCAAGGTCACATACAAGCCCTGTCCCCTGGGACACCTTGGCTGCCATTTTTTGTACTCTCCCACGTGTGGGACTAATTTTTGCCTTGAGATTGAGCTTGGGTTTGGCCTTGGAGTTGGTCTACTGGTTGACCTCGAAGTTGGCCTTGCGCTGGGAATTTGTATTCTAATAAAATGTCCTCGTCTTGTAAGGCTGTTGTAGGAACCCGTTCGCGGACTTCGCCCCTGTCATAAAAAAATTGTATTCTAATAATGGGGTAGAAGAATTAATAGATAAGACATGTAAAGATGATGACAAGTGATGACAAATTTTTCAATATCTGAATAATGACATCGAGATTGTAAATAAAGTCACCTTCAGCATATAACGGACGATTCATGCATTGTAATGGATGATATTTTAAGATGACCTTGTATTATTGACTTTTTGTAGAGGTGATCGTCTTTAGATTTTTTAAATTAAGTTAACGTATATTTATTTATGGTTACTAAAATTATTACAGGTAACGTAAGACTAAAGATTAAATATGAATGAAAATGATTAAACCGTATTATTGATAGAAGCAGTTGGCTTTGGTATTTTTTAAAGCTGGCGTTTATCTCTATCTAACATTAAGTTTAAATATCATTCCGCCGGGGATAAATGTTTTCGTTTTACAATGTGATTTTTTGTAACGCATTTAATATAAAAAGGTCACATAATTGTTAGTAAAATTATTATATTCCTTTTAAGATCCATTTCTAGGTTGCGACCTTGCCTATATACAAGTTTACAGCATGCAATTAAAGCGATTTCACCTCGAAACCAGTCAACCTTCAACATTATACATATAAAACGAGTAATTAAGTTACTTATTTAGTTTGCTTTACAACAACATGATTTAAATTTAATCTGGCCTTGGGAATTTTTTATAAAACGATTTTACCGTGAGAAAAAATCACCCTCGAAATTTTCAATGATTTAATTTGACCTTGGGAAATATTCTATAAATGCGTGCGTTTGAGTTTGGTTAATTTATTTCTGTTTTGAAGAGCATTACGTTATTATCGTAGTCATTTAATTTTTAACAGCTAACCAGATTTTGGGATTGTTTCGCAGCGGATTATTATTGACCGACGAGCTGCTGATAAAGGCATACAATACGATTAATTACAAGGTCGTGTTTGAAAACCAGATTTTTATGCACCGTAGTGTCTTAGAAACCACAAGAACACTGAGCTATGTGAAAAATTACGTAGATGTTTGAAGTGGCTCAAAACCATTGAAGTAAAGGGTAATCATAGATGCGGATACAGTCGCTGCCCCACGTGCAAGGACCAAAAACCTATTGACCATCTTTGCTATATGCCCATTAACAAGAGTCGAGGTGACACCGGTGATGGTAAAGCATCTCTTTTATGATTTGGAATGCATGCAAGAGACGGTAAGTAAGGGGACGAGTGATAGATTTCTGCATGAGCCCAGATCTATGCGTGGCCGTAAATGTTTGCTCTGTTTGTATCCAATGCACTGACAGTTTGGATGAGCGATGTCCGATGTGTAGCAAAAGAGTGCACATTTTCAGGAAAGATCCTGTTGAATTGTTTCTGTCGTATGTTTCCGAGAAAGCGCGAAAATTTAAAGTTACATGCATTGCACATAACATGAAGGGGTACGATGGATGTTTTGTGCTTAGATGCATGCTAACTAATAATAACCGGTGGAGGCCCAAGGTCATCTCCAACGGTCTAAAACTAATTTCCGTTCAATGCGACGATATCAGGTTTATTGACTCCCTTAATTTCATCCCAACACCACTCTCGGCATTTCCGAAAATTTTCATTTTCCCGAGTCCAAGGGATATTTCCCATTTCTCTTCAACACATCCGAGAATCATAACTATGAGGGTCCTTTGCCACCGCTTGCATTTGTTCTACCGTTCAGATTTTTAGATTGGCACACAATTGAGATCCAAAGTAATTGTGTTTTTAAGATGAGTGAAGAGATTGTAAAGTATTGCCTGATGGATGTTAAGATTCTCTTTAAAGGTTGCACTAGTTTCTGGTCGACCTTCACGACCCAAAATAAAGTCGATCCGTTTGAGGGGTCAAACACAATTGTTAGCGCATGCAATAAAGTGTTTCATAGACTTTTCCTCAAGCAGAACACAATTGGTCTCATTCCAAAAGGCGGTTACAGGCGTGCCGACAAACAATCAAAAGTCGAAATACGGTGGTTACGCTGGGTGGAACGTTCACAACAAGTAACCACACAGCATGCCGGGAAAGCTCGCAAGTTTAGAACACCTGGAGGTGTTAAGGTCGACTGTTATTGCTCAGATTCAAATACCATTCCTTGGATGATGTTGGCCCGGTTGCGAGGAGTGTTTCCCCAACCAGACCAATATTGACCGAAATCTGAATGTAAATACTTCCATGCGGCGTTTTTTCGCGAGTGCGGTTATAATCTAGTAGAAAAGCGTGAATTCGATTTAAAAACTAATACTTGCAAATCATGAGTTCAGAGCGCTTATACAGAATGTAGGCTGCCTAGATAACGAACCCTTAAATCCACGAGACGCATTTTACGGTGGTCGCACTAATGCCAGCAAACTCTACCATGAGTGTGACGGTATTAGTGTACTATGACGTGTGCTCGTTATACCCTGATGTAAATAAATACTGTAAATATCCTGTAGGTCATCCGAAAATTCATGTAGGTTTAGATTGTAAGAACATTTCATTGCAAATGGCGATGGGTTTCGTTAAATCTCGAGTACTACCGCCCTATAATCTCTATCACCCTGTTTTGCATGCATGCAAGTTGATGTTTGTGTTATGTAAGACTTGCGGCTCTGAGCTAAATGAAGGAGAATGCGGGTGTAGTGAACCCGAGCATTGTTTCGTAGGAACAGGAATGTTCAGCATTGCCTAGCTATTGTACGTCAGTAGCCGCGAAGTTGAACTACCTAACGGAATATTACGATAAGGAGGGGATTCAACTAGACGAGGAGAACATGAAGAAAAATCCTGGTTTAACATACTTAGCCAAACTAATGTTAAATTCTTTTTGGGGTAAGTTTGGCCAACGCGAAAATTTAACCCAGAGTAGTATTGTATCTGTGCCAAAGGACTTTCTCAAATTGTTTACGGATCCTTTGGTTCAAGTGCAATCCATTATACTTATTAATGATAATGTGGTGGTTGTAAATTGGGATAGACCTGAGGGTGAAGGCGAAGCTCTAAAAGCTATAAATGTGTCCGTAGCAACGTACACGACAGCTCATGAACGTTTAAAACTATATAGTTATCTGGAGAAGCTGGACCGTCGTGTTCTGTATTATGATACAGACAGTGTCATATTTGTGGTAAAACCCGACGACTGAAATTCTGCTTGTGAAGATTTTCTTGGCCAGATGACCGACGAGCTGGAAGCATACGGTGAAGGAAGTTATATAGCTGAGCTTGTTAGTACTGGACTGACAACTACAGTTATAATGTGTTTTCAACTAGTGATCAGACACTTAAACCAACGTTTAAAGTGAAGGGCATTACCTTAAAGTATAAGAACTCTCGTGTTATAAACTTTGAATCGATGAAAGACATGATGCTTAGGAATAGTACAGACTCTCTTTATGTATATAACGATAGGAAAACAGTTAGAGACAGATGTTACAATGTATTAAGTAGGCATTAATCTAAACAGTATAGAATAAGTTACTCTAAACGACGAAGGATTGAGAACTTTGAGACTACCGTTTGGATATAAGGGATAAATAAATAGCATATAAAGAAAAATCATTTATTTATTTATATAAGTAAATCCTCTTAAAATCAGATCCATGCCTTCCACATCCCCGTAATTAAACTCTTGGTAGAGACGAGGGGAAGGCAATGAGTGGTGTCCTAAAGAGCGACTCTAGTATAGAGCTACTGATACCTTCCCCTATACTCATGGCGGTGCGGACCTATCGATCTGATCGATGCTGCCTGCTGTGGCTGGTGTACCTCTTCTTCTTTGTCGACTGGTGGTGGTATTGGGGCCAGGTCCTCGTAATAATTTAGAGGGGGAGTGGGTGTTGTCCTAGGGAGTTGCTCCGGTATAGAGTCACCCCTGCCACTATCTATATCACTTGACGTTGTGGCCTCCTTCAATCTTCCCAGTGCCGTCGTCGATGCTCGTGTCCACTGGTGCGTCTCTATTCCGCCCCCACGCTAGCTGCAACTATGGAGCCGGAATGCCAACCATTATGTTATTGTCGACCCTTTATTTTTATTTTTCTTGAACTTCTGATACCCTCCTCGGACTGTACGTCTCTTCTTTTACCGACTAAAAGGCGACGCACCCGAATCTCGTGCTGCTCCAGAGCGACGTCCTCCTCGACGAACCGTCTCTGCCTCCGTTCAAGCCTAGCTCGTATCGCCCCTCGTAGGTTCTTCATCTCATCGATGATGTCAAAATCATATTCAGCATCAATCTCTATAATGCGGTGAAGTTATCCATTTCTCGAAGTGTAGCTTAGTACTGTAAAATATAATCGCGGGTGTGTGTGTGTGTGTTTATATATATATATATATATATATATATATATATATATATATATATATATATATATATATATATATATATATATATATATATATATAACACACACACACACACACACACACACACACACACACGTGATTATAATTATCAGGGTCATAGAAAGTCTGGTAATTTTCTAAAACAGTTGTTTTCAGAACTTGTATGTAAAACCGCCTTATGTGATAGCATGTCAGGCCTTATCGGTAAAAATTCGAGGATTAAAAGATGGTATTCTAATAAGAGGCCGGTATACTTAAAAGTTAATTATAAACCCTTTTTGACAGAGGTATTTCTGCTAAGACAGAACTTGTATGCGATATAGAGGCAAAATCTAGTTTAAGAAGACAAAAGATTTTCGGCGTATACACTGCTATATTGAAGATGTTGTCTTGTGTATTAGAAAACAAGCTGCTGATCAGGAGTTGGAAAATCTCAAGAAAGATGTATGCGGTACAGCTTCAGGGATGAAGAAGAATTGAAGACCTATGTAGAATTTCAAGGTGGTGTGGGGAGGTCAGCTAATTTTAAGAATAACACATATCTGTGTAATAATAGTAGTAACAAATAAAGATCGTATAATATCCGCTGCATGTATTTACAGTGCAATTACCACCGAATGAGTATTATTATTATTATGAAGCAGTATCAGGGATATTAGCTGTTTTACTAATTAATAAGCTATTACAATATAACCGCTCAAGATGAAAAAGATGAAATTGGTAAGATAAATGTATCTCGAACTCCTGATACTGATAGTGATGTTCTTTATGAAGATCCAGATAAGTTAAATCACGTTACTCTTAGTTTTGAAAATCAGGGAAGTGCACCCACCCCAAAAAGTCTTGACTGCTGAAAATGTCTTCACATTAGTATTTAACATAGGAAATTGTGGATTACCTAGAGTTGGGATGTTTTCGATCATTTACTGTTAGACGTAGCACCTTTTTTGCATCCCTGATCTAATAAATAAAGAGTAGTTACTTTTAATCGGTATTATGGCTATGAATATATTTTACTGTTTTTAAAGAAAGCATGATATTCCATATCAATAATCAATTTTACGTAATTCAATCAGGATACTAAAAGTAATACAATTGATTTTAAAACGTTAATTATTAAAATTCAAACAATCTTTACACTATTAAAAGGAGTTCATAATGAAATGCAGACAATACGTATGTGTATTAATAAACGTATTAATGTATTTATTTTCTGTTTAAACCTTGTACATATAATTTTAACAGTCGATCTTCAATATTTATTTTTAATTGATAACACTATTAAAAGGAGTACACAATGAAACGTAACCAATTTATAATGCATATGTGTAACCATTTAATGCATTTTATTTCGGCTTAAACCTTGTACATATGATTTAACATTCTCAAGGAGAAAATCACTTTAAAGCGTTTTGTAAAGCGAACCGGTAAGTTAATTACTCATTTATATGTATAATGCTGAAGGTGACTTTTTCTCAAGGTAAAATAAGTATATTGTAAATTGTTACAGTCGACCATCAATATTTACTTTTAATTGATAGTTGATAGCACTATTACAAGGAGTACACAATGAAACGTAAACAATTTATAAGGCATATATTAGCTGTTTTACTTATTAATGAGCTATTACAATATAACCGCTCAAGATAAAAAAGATGAAATTGGTAAGATAAATGAGTCTCGAACTCCTGAGACTGATAGTGACGTTCTTTATGAAGATCCAGATGAGTTAAATCACGTTGCTCTTAGTTTTGAAAATAAGGGAAGTGCACTCACCCCAAAAAGTCTTGACAGCTGAAAATGTCTTCACACTAGTATTTATTAATTAACGGATTAATGCATTTTATTTCTGGTTAAACCTTGTACATATAATTTAACACTCTTAAGGTGAAAATTGTTTAAAGACTGTTTTGTAAAGCAAACCGGCAACTTAATTACACATTTATATGTATAATGTTGAAGGTGACTTTCTCAAGATAAAGTCAGTACGTTGTTGTAATAAAATCCGTATATAGGTAAACGCCACAACCCTCAAATTAATAGAAATGTAATAGTTTTAATAACAATTATGCAGTTTCTTTATAATAAATGCGTTACGAAAAATCACATTGTAAAACAAAAACATTTATTCTCGGAGGGGTGATCTTTAAATTTCATGTTAGATAGACATAAACACCAGCTTTAAAAAATACAAAGGCTATCTGCTTCTCTCAGAGATACGGTTTAATCATTTCATTCATATTTGATTTTTAGTCTCACGCTACCTGTAATAATTTTAATAACAATCATGCTCTCTTTTACAATAAACTCGCTACGAAAAATAAACCACATTGTAAAAAGATTTATACCCGGTAGAATGATATTTAAACTTCATGTTAGATAGACATAAACACCAAGGCCATCTGCTTCTATCAATAATACGGTTTAATCATTTTCATTCATATTTCATTTTTGGTCTTACGTTACCTGTAACAATTTTAATAACCATAAATAAATACATGTTAACTTAATTTAAAAAATCTAAAGTCGATCACCTCTAGAAAATATCAATAATACAAGGTCATCTTAAAATATCATCCATTAAAATGCATGGTTCATCCGTTTTATACTGAAGGTGGTTTTATTTACAATGTCAATGTCATTATTCAGATAACGGTTAAAATTCAGACTTAAAGACTGGTCCTAATAAATATTAATAATAATAAAACACAGGTTAAATAACATCTTTTTATTATGAAAAACACTTGTCATCATCTTTACATGTATTATCTATTAATTCTTCTTCCCAATTATTAGAATACAATTTTCTTTATGACAGGGGCGAAGTCCGCGAACGGGTTCCTATAACAGCCTTACAACACTAGGACCCTTTATTAGAATACAAATTCCCTGCGCAAGGCCAACTCCGATGTCAACCCCTAGACCAACTCCAAGGCCAAACCCAAGGTTAATCTCAAGGCAAAAATAAGCTCCAGACGTGGGCGAGTACAAAAAAATGGCAGCCAAGGTGTCCCAGGGGGCAGGAATTGTGTCTAACCTTGGGAATTCCCAAGGTCAAAAGTGAAAAATAAGGTGCCGGTGTTCTACTCCCGTTACTAGAAGTTTGCCCGACTAAAGTAATTCCACCTTTAGTAAGGGATCTTTAAGGTGCTAAACATCGTATTACTACGGGACCTACAGATTTACTTCCTATCCGAAAAGCCGTTTTAGAAAAAAACGGCTACCTCGGTCAGGTTTGAAGCCGATGGGATGATACGCATCATTCTAACCATTCTACCACCGAGACAGTAATATTATTACTATAATTAGAAGTTAAATAATCAGTGATAATATAACAAGGGGGTGAGAGCAAAGAAAGTTATTTTCGATAGTTGCTAGACAATAGACACGACAGCACACAAGGCTGAAATAGCTATTACCAAATAACTAATTAGTTTGACAAAGAACCTGGAAAATTATTTTCCAATTTATTCTTACTGACGTGCCTAGATTATTTTTTTGACTCGCACATTTAATCCAAACACAGGATAAATTGTTGGCGTACTAAGGGTAGTTCCAACAGTAATAATTTATACTCAGAGCAAGGATTTGTTCTGACGTATACATGTGACTAGATATAAAACCTTTCAATGGTCAAATATGATCAGTAGTAATATAACAAGAGAGTGAGAATAATGGAAATAATTAAATAGATTCTCGAAAGCTTGTTGCCAATAGACAGAACCCGCCAAATGGCAACAAGCTTGAGAAGAAATCTGTCTTAACTGTTTTCTAATTTATCGTTCTCGAGTTATATTCAACTAGATTATTTGTTGACTCATATTTAATTTAATAGTTAATTGAAACACAGAAATGGAGCTATATTAATTTATCAATCAACACTAACGAAAGCTACATCGAAAAATGCTCGGCCATAATCACTAGACGTTATTTTCAGTGTAATAATACAGGATTGCTTCTGACGTATACACGTGACTAGAAATAAAACCTTTCATTGCTTTAAAATACAACAAAAAAAATCCTGTTAATCTAACAATGTGTGATAGATGTTCAATAATGTTCTCAACAATTTTGGGTAAAATTGCATGCTGTGCATGATTTCTTGGAAGGTGGGTATTAATCTAACATGTTATTTTTAATATATTCTTTCAAAAGTAAATAAAAACAGAAAAATCAAACCTAACTATTACAAAAAAGATTGTAACAATTTTTTCAAACTAGAAGATTTATAAATTACAGTTTGCTACTTTAAGTATGAGGCAGGTGTATGAGAAATGTGCGAATGTGTTTAAAAATTGTGAATGTAACATCTAGGATATATTTTCCATCAACAACATATGTATTTCACTAGAAATAACCGGTGTAACGTAAATCTAGATGTAACCGAGACGTAATTGCATGCTATTTGCAACAATACAAATGTCAGGCATACAGAAAATAAATTGTCACCTTTTAAGATGATTTACATTTTTTTTGTATAACCGGATTGTAGTGGAATAAATTACATTGCATAGGGTATTATTACTTCTATTAAATAAAATCACTGAATCTATTCATCAAACTGTTTTAAGATTCTTCTAAATGTTAACTATTTTATTCTGCTTAAGATTAAGGAACTGTCAGAAGAAATAAATGGGTATTATTAAACAATTTGCCAAATAAAATTAAAGCAATGTTTACACCTAAAAATTACTAATCTAAAGTACTTGTATATTTAAAGCTAAGTTGTACAGTAGCACCACGAAATAGAAAGGATTCAATGGCGGAAATATGAATAATTTTAAAAGGAGCATAAATGTTGGAATCAATACTTAGTTTTGGCGAAAATTTTCGGAAAAATTAGTCCTTTTTTTTTGTACTCGCGAGAATAAAAGTCTGTTTCTATGGGCACAAAGCAGAGAGTGAAATAGTGTTTTACTCCTTAGGGAAATAATGTAAATGAAAATTCCCTTACGTTTATAGACATTTACTATTACTCAAATAGTCAAACTTGCCATTATATTTTATTCCCTAGTTTAGAAGTGAAAACTTTTAAATCTGTTAAAAACTAGGTAAACGTCTGCGCTGATGCAAAAAATATAGTGTATACACCTCTGGAGCGACATACTTTTTCCCTTGGTGGGTTGTACCCCTTGGCGATTGCCCTTAGGGCAAAAATTGCACCGCGGGAAAACTTTTGCATTTCTCTCTCTTGATGTATAATATAACAGCATTCATTTCATCCTATTCAAATAATAAATTAAAAATTATTTTATTTTATTGAAATTATTTTTTGCCTTATGGTCATGGGGCCCTATCCACCCCGTGACTAATAAAAACCGCAAATTCGGCGCGTTCCACGAATCCTCAACTGCGACGCTTCCCGATTTCCGATCCGGTCGCGGCCAGATTCGTCTTTCATAGAATAACATGGAAGGAATGGTCTAATCTCCTAACGTCCATTACGCTATACGCTTCCAGTGCCAGTGCAAATCATTACTCTACGTTTTTTGTTCTGTTGCTATTGTGTTTGAGTCATCCAAAAATGAATATAAAATACAATTATCCAAATGGATGGTTGAAACGGCAGAATAAAAAGAGACGCGGTTCGTCAATTCGTAACCTGCCACAGCAGTTAACGGTGGTAAGTGACATTCATTATAAATAATAAATAAAAAGATTATTATGGGCCAAATCAATCATAGGGCTCCTTCCCTAAAAACCAAGATGAAGTATTTTTCTCCAGCGCATAGAACACATGTAATACAAAGTCTGGATTGAAATTAAAAAGATTTTTGGTTAAACTATTAGAGCTATTAGAACTATCAGAAATTAGACTAAGTGTATTGTATACCTTGTTGGCTGTTTCATTAAAAATTAGTCACTGGTTACCAAGGCGCATGAAGTTTTACTGGAATTATAGGCTGGAAAAGCTTTCGAAGAGAGTGAATATTCCCAACACCATGCCCTTTTTACTATCATTCTTGAATAATAGCAACAAAATAGCACAATTAGGAAAACTTTAAAACAGTATGCTCATTCTGGAGAAAAATTCCACATAGAATACTCGATGTTATATTGATATTAGCGACTTGCCATCTGCCATTTCAACGTTCAAATGAAGACATGTAGAGCAATACAAAAGAAAACTTTTCGTCAATCATCGAACTACTCGCAAAATATGATCCGGTGGTGCATGTAATAATTAATCTTCCTCAGAGATCTATGGAGTATTTGTACCCATCGATCTAAAATGAATTTATCTCACTTTTGTCGCAGGCAGTAATGAATAACATCGAAGCCAAGATCAGAAATGCTTCATATTATTCCATTATTTTCGATACAGCACAAGATACCTCCAAAATAGCTCAATTGAGATATGTCAATACGTTCCAGTAATCAAAGACAATAGTGACAAACCGAAAAAAATTAAGATTTGCACAGTATAGTGGGATGGAGCGAGCGGCCGAATATTTCGGAATCACAAAAAGTCACATTGAAAAAACTTAATCCTACTCGTTGGCCTGAACAATATAACACCATCTATGCATTGAAGGAGCGATTCGGCGACGTAGTGAAATCGCTAGGAAAAATTTTTTTAACAGGTAAATAAAGCAGTAAATATAAATAAAATAAAATATAAATAAGCAGTAAATGAGGCAATAGAGCTACAGAAAAAAATCCAATGGTTCAATCTTGTAGTCACGTTGTCTATCCAGTGCAAGATAATTAAATAAATTACTTCAGCAGGAAAACATTCATTTTAACAGTGCTCACAAAACTTTACAACGCATGTTTTATCTGAAGTGCCAAAATTAAAAGATGATGTTATAGTAGAAGCTGAAGAGGTATGTAAGCGATGGGGTATTCCAACAGAACTCAACAGCATTAGACAAAAGAAGGCAAGGCGTCATTCGATGAGCTGGCGCAAGATGAGAAACTTACTGATCCGAAAAGCCGTTTCAAAGTGGAAGTGTATTACCCATTTATTGACACTGCATTTTCATAATTAACGTGCAGGTTTTCTGGAATGAAAATTATTCTGGGAACTTATAAAGTTATACATTTCCAATTGAACTGTGCTGGCTTTTACTTGATGAAAATTCATATTAACACTTAAATTAAACAAATAGTTTCTAATTTACACAAACTCATCAATGAATTACAATTGTTTCGATACGCACAACATTACAAAGTACTTAACCTATACTAATTGTGGCGGGAGGTTGACAACTAATTATGCGAATTATTTGAATATAACATACAAATGTAGCAAAACATAGAAAACAATAAATCCAAAAATCACAAGGAAAATTATTCAGGAGTATACAGACTAAATTGCGGTAGTTGTGATAAATACTACATATGACAAACAGGTAGAAGTTTTAGTAAACGTGTTTCCGTATTTCGTATAAAAACAATACTGAAACTTCTAACTATGCGTCACATTTGAACTTAAAAAATCACATTTACGATAAGAATTTTGCATGTTGAAAACAAAGGTAAAAGATTAGGCGTTTTAGAATCATTAGAAATTTTTTAAAACAAAAATACAGGTTTGTTATTAAACGATCAAATTGATTTATACTATTCGACATTGTTTGACCTTCCCTATTCATGACACTATTAGTTAGTAGTAGTCAACCTCCCACCACAATTAGTATAGGTTAAGTATTTTGTAAACTTGTAAGTTAGCTTAAGATTGAATCTGAAGAAGACACTGTGTGTCGAAACAATTGTAATTCATGAAATGAGTTTGTGGAAATTAGAAACTATTTCTTTCATTTAAGTGTTTATACATTCTCAATTTATAGCAATAGAGGATGGAAAGAAAAAGGGATGAAATTTTCTAGGAAGACGTTACACCACTTTTCGCTTCACAATTGCTTTGAGTGAGAACTATTTTTCATAGCCGCTTAAAAGCATGCATCATGTACCTCACTCTGCTAGTTACTGTAGCCAAGGCGGAAAGGAGTTTCTCAAAACTAAAATTAATCTACTTGTTTAGTTCTATGACCCAGGACAGACTGAGTGAATTAGCAGTTCTATCAATCCAGAATGATAGAAGTCGACAAATTGATTTTGATGATATTATAAATTTGCAGCCAAGCAATCAAGGAAAAACATTTTTAATAAGATCAAAAATACAATTATTTTTTACATTTTGGGGGGTTTTACGTTGTGGCGTGGTAAGAAATATGCTAAGGTGCCACGTTATAATTTATATTTCATTTCTAACTATAGAAGGGACCGCATCGATGAGAGTTGTCCCAGCGCCCCCGGTAGTCTCGCTACGGTGCTGATCCTTTGAGTGGTACTTACTTTAAACTAGGTTGGGTTGGGGTAATTTGGGTATATTGGGGTAATTTGCGTATAATTGCTATTTATTTTTGTTATTTAATATACTGAACTATATATCACAGTAAAATTAATATATACTGTTTGTTGCAGTATTAGACATATCTTGTAAAAAATTTATGTTGTCAACACTGGTGCTTTGAAAAATATATGTATATGAACAAGTGTTGTAAAAAGTTTCATCAGCTATTCAACAGTTTGCAGTTTACAGAAGAGTGGAACTACAGTTAACAATAAATACATACTGATTTCCACTTATTAGACTAACTTTTTTTCTAAGATTACCGAAATTTACCCTTGTTTGGGGTAATTTGGTTATTTAATGTCTGTAAAGCCAATTATTACCATGGCAATAAGAGAAGTTCAATTTTTGATTATGTAATATCAAACTATTGGGGAAAGTCATATTGCTAAACTGAATAAAAATGATAATAAAACATCAACATGGAAAGTAACTAGAAAGCTTAAATTTCAAAAAATGTTGATATATACACCCAAATTATCCCATCTAACCCTATCTAAGTAGTTATGCTTATTATTTATGTAACAAGGACATCTTTGTCCACAATAATTGATTTAATTATCATAACTAACCACAAAACAAAAACATTTAATAGTGGTAAACCGCATATTTGATCACAAAACATGCTGTCCTCGAAAATGAACTAATAACTTTAATTTTATTATATTATAACTTTTGTTATGAACGAATAATTTAAAAAGTAAATATGTAATTAAAAATTATTATTAATTTTATTAAATACATAAATAAAAAGTTTACCTCGAGTAAAATTTACATAGATTGGGGCTTATATCTCGATAGCACTGTTGCAAAGTATAGGTCGTAGGTTCAAATCCTATTCGAGGTAAACTTTTTATTTATGTGTTTAATAAAATTAATATTTTTTTTTTAATTTGTCAAGCAAACTTGGGTTTAGTGAATTAAAAATAAAAATAATAAACACGCTTTAAACCAATTAATTCCCAAAATAATTAAGGATGTAGTAAGTATTAAATTAAATGAAAACCCACCATATATTAGGACACCATCAATAAATTCAGGTCATGATTGGTGGATTTCTAATTTAAAATCATATTCTAAATATTTGGCGAGGAACAAACAACACACCACCTTCCAACCTATAAAGTGAAAATTAAACAGTGGCGTACGCAGATTTTAGCCTTGGGAGGGTATATAAAAAGTACGGTGTAATCTACAAATGTTAATAAAATTGGTTTAGAGAAGTAAATATTATTATAACACAAAATCCAATAGCCTTGGCTTTCGTGCAAGTTCCTCAACTATTTCTTCTTCCGAAATAGGTAGTTCCCTATGAATTGACATCACTCCCAGTTCATTAACTCTGTTCTGTGAGTTTGACTTTCTAAAATAAGTTATTCGTTTTAAAGTTAAAAAGGTTCTCTCTGGAGTGGATTTGGAGACTGCCAGAGTACAAAATATTAATAACAATTTAAAAACATTTGGGTACGCTTGTTGATTACAAGTTCCAAAAGTGCTAAAGCTTGACGATTATTTTTAATTTCTGGAACAGTACTGTTTAAATGTTTATGTCACATTTTAATGACAGATTTTAAAATAATTTTAGGTACATCGGGTATATATAAACTTAAAAGTTCGTTATTCCCATCCCTGTCCGAAATTTCTGTTTCTTCTCCTGATAACAAGGCTATAAAGTCGTGGAAAATTCTTTTATGGTTAGTAAACCTTTCATTAAGTTGGTTAATAAAAAAATCAATAAATGACACGTAAAGGGTAATCCTAAAATAGTTGACGACTGATGACTCTAGATCTGGATTATCCGAAATAATAGGATTCGCTCGATTTTTTGTCGTGAAGCTATTCTTTTTAATTTAATTTCGGTGCCAATACGCAAGAAAATAAAAAAAATATATGAATTATAAAAACAACAACAAAACGTCATGTGTATCTATAGGAATACCTTGGCCTTATTAAAGAAAACCTCAAACTGTTTCTATCTGTATGCCCCCGAATGAACATTTCTAGCCGACCACTAGTCATGCTTCTATTATTGGTTTGATTTTAGGTCGATTTTGTGCTACTTGAATTTTTCTGTTTTCGTCAATTAAATCTATCACACTTTCTTGAACCCCGCTTAGTATTTTGACTAAATTTTCATAAGCACAAATTGGATATTTATGAAATTTACTGATTTGATGCACATTGAATATCTACAAATGTAAAAAAAATTAGAGAATTTTTTTCACAAAATACCAGTAGTTGCTTTTTTATTTTTGACAAATTCGACGACGTTTCAGCTACGTTATTAAACAAAACTGAAGCTACATACGTACAAAAAGAGAATAGTTAATTTATTTGCAGCAATAACAAGAATGTAAACTCCTGAACTCGTCTTATGAGTATGAGTTAGCGCTTTCTTAATAAAAACGTTAAACACTCCTTCCTACGCTTTTTTCCACTTATCCATTTTTACTTTAACCAAGGCACCCAAATCCTGGCCTCCAATACCTCCAGTTGTAGCAAAGAATACACAGTATTTACAGAATACGCCTTCTTCTTTAGCGGAACAACAAAGCCAGTTAAACTCTGTCAACCACTTATGTTAAAACCGCAGTTTCAGTTTTTTTATTTTTAAACTTATGAGTTAAAGAGAATGGAACCCAGAGCGTTTCTATTGTATTTACTTTTTCTGGAACGGATTTGTTTAGAAAATTTCCAATATCTTTCTGATGACTGGCTTATTCATCTTTACTATATTCGTCGGCCTCTCCCGTACCGGCAAATGAGTTTGATGTCGATGCTACATTTTCATCAAATTTTCTTCTTTTTAAGAAATTTGCCAAGGAACTTTAGTTACTCATACTTGCATAGTTCACTAAACTAATTACATAATAGAGTGTATATTTAACAAGCGAACTAAAAAAACTAGTAAATAAAAATGAATTATAAAACAATGTCTTATGAACGAATTATTCTTTACGAATAGGAATAATATTAGTAGACCGCTACCACACTTGCATCGTTTTTAAACACACCCTGGACTTAGACCCTGTATATTAACACGCACTGTGAAACTCATATGAGACAGAGGCTGATCCCCTCTATTTAGCGTTTATTTTATATAGGAAATGCAGATGTTCTAGATAATTCCAGAAATAAAAATATCTAGACAAGGTCGTCTCTCATATAAAGGTGATTCATTATTATGAAATTCTAGTCTCTATAATGTCCTAAAATTCCTTTTTAATTATTGTCTCAATCTCGTAACTCTTGGGCTCCGTTTAAGTATTCCATTCTCGTCTACGTTGGGCAGGTTCGGTTTCCCAACGAATTTACGAATACAATGCATTTGAGCAGTACGCAATAGTCAATTTTTATTTACCTTCACTGAACCGAAAAATTTAAGACCCTGTTCTCAGAAGCACCCCAAATTTTAATTGTTTCGTTCAATTAATAACATATTGGATTTTTCTTTTATTACTCGGTTGCCATGTAGCCTTTGTCCATTACTTTAGTTAAGAAAGCTGCAAATCAGAAAAAGCAAATTACATCCTTCAACGAAATAATTTTTTTTTTTTTTTGTACTTTAAGTAACGCATTGATTTTTTTTAAGGATTAATAAGAATAAACGTAAAATCGAATGGAAAGCTGCGCGCTTGGTGGGATATATCTCCCTTATTCCCTCCCTTGGGTACGCCATTGAAATTAAAAGATGTGAGATATTAAAATATTTTTAAGATGATTATGCAACCTCTTTTCAAACATGTTCATACTGAAAATAAGCAAACGTCGTCGTTCATAAGCATTTATATGCTAATTTAAGAAAACTCCAAACCCGCCCCCGTATCAAACGTAAGCGTTTTAAATCTCATTTAATTAATTAAATTAATGTTTAAGGTTTATTTGGTTACGTATCAAGAAATTTTTATAAAGAAACTTATGTAAAGTTGACTGTTTTAAGAAAAGAAATCTAAACTTTCAATAAAGCTGGTTGTTATTCAGGTATTGCAAAAATTTGAACGAATGCTTAGAATATCATTAATTTATAATTTTAAATTCTATATGATGGTACCTATTTTTATATTTTTGAAATATGCAGCCGTTTCGATTATATTTAACAAAAACCAAAATGGTGCCTAGTAAACTCTCTCTTCGCTGCCACTTTTCTCCCAAAATCTAATCAGCTGTATTAGAAATTAATCACAACTTTAGCACTAAATTTTAAGTACGTAGCCCTTATCGGTTTGGAGTAATCGAGAACAGCAACATACAGTTAACTAAATTTATCTCAATAATTGTTCAAAATGTCGGACCATCTTCTAACATACACTTTTCGATTCTTTCTCTGAAAAATATTTTTTAACATTCTGTAAAACTACACGTTTGTTCCTATTTTTTATTGTATTTCAGAAAATTTGAAGTTGCTAACAAGAAGATAAACAGAAATGACAGAATAACGTCCAACTAATGGAATGGTGTTATAATGTAAGGGTGTTCCGTTTTAAAAAATCGAGAAAATGTAGCCGTCGCGTTTTGACCTACCTTGTATACAAGATACTTATTTTAACAAAATACATGGATCTATTACCCATTCCTGCAACATTGGAAAACTTTTGATTGCCTAATTAAGTGATAATATATCCGCCCTATTTTTCATTATAAAACTTTGAATCAATAACGATAGAGCAGGGATGACATTTAAATTTTGGTGCTTATGATTTTTTTATTTATAATTTTAAAATTTAAGAATCTCATAATGCAAAATAAGATAAAAATGCGATGCTTTCTCACGTAATCTGTTTTTGTTGTTTATTGCCGTTTTTTGCGGAAAAACCGGGATGGTTCTAAATATTTGGTGAAACATTCCTTTTTTTGTTGCTAGACACGGTCTCGTTGTATGAAAATGTAAACTTTCACCATTATCACACATAATAAAATACTTATCTTTTTTGGGGTTTTTTAATGGTGTATTTTAAATTATACAATCTAAACGTTTCGATAACACTTACAGTTATCTTCGTCAGTTAAAAATTGTTAAAGATGTTGAAAAGAATTTTGTCAAAGTTGAAAAATTAAAACATAAACATCAGCCTGCTATTAATTTGAGAAACGTATAAACCCAACTATAGAATTAAATTAAATTTAATTCTAAATTAATGGACACTACTACTGTCGAAGAAAACTGTAAGTGTTATCGAAACATTTAGATTGTAAAGGTAAACATTTGTCAAAGTTGAAAAATTAAATTTTTCAACTTTGACAGAATTGAAAAATCTGGAACACTGGAACTGTGACAGGATATGTAACAAACAAAATACACTCACGTACCACGCGGTGTTTTTTAATTATGTGCGGTACGTGGGTGTATTTTGTTTTTTTTGACAGAATTGTTTACATCCTTAACAATTTTTAACAAATATTACTACTGACGAAGATAACTGTAAGTGTTATCGAAACGTTTAGATTGTATAATTTAAAATACACCATTAAAAAACCCAAAAAAGATAAGTATTTTATTACGGTCTCGTTGTAATTAATTTAAACAACTGTTTGTTATGCAGATAATAAGGAAGAGTTAGTTTTTATTTGTTGTGTTAAATAATTACGTGTTACAATATTAGTGACCATAATAATTGCGATCTGTATTTACAGAACAGTTTACATAAAAAAGGGTTAAACGGTTAAACGTAAGAATGTAAGTTGAGGTAAACCAGTAATTAAATTGAAAGAGCAGGTGACAATGTTTAGGATATCATAGATCGTGATATTTCACTTTTAATTGGCATCACTATGTTATATAATTACACCAAATTTTGTTTTACTTTGCATGCGTGGTACAAATTAATATGTACTGATAGGTACAAAATTTTGTATCATATTGCAAGGATCGTGCCTTAAATTGTAAAATTCTGCATTTAATCGGCAAGAAAAGATTATTTACTTATACAAAATGTACATTCTATTCCAAGCACGCAAACTACTTTATTTTGTTTTGGTTTGACAAGTTACCTTATGTGCGGCATTTCTTTATCACAGCGGTTACGATTGAGCCTTATTGTTTGTTACTGATATTTTCAGCTGCGTAGAAGTCGCAATATGTGGTCAAAACGTGCTTCGTTAGTCTTGGTCTTACCTTTGTGTGTTGTCATTATGATTAGCTTTTTTAATGACAACGGGCCTGTGATCAGATGACAGTGTGACATTCAACCCTTTATCTTTTTAGCCATGTCTGACCCGGTGCCCGTTCTCTACAACATTATGTACTGTTGATTACTCGCTCTTTACAGTATTGATCATAGCGCGTATTCTAAATGTTTGTGTAGCAGTGATAAAGAAATGACAACATTACTAATGCTGCGATTGTCTCAGATTTATTAATAACTTGCGAGTGCGCTCTGGCTTGTTCATCGTTCCTTCTGTAGTTTAAACTAATGTATGTTTCGCACATTTTTTTAGAATAAAAATCCGTCCTACCGTCTGCCCACCAGCCCTCTTGACTATTTATCCATCCATCCGTCCGTTCGTACGTACGTCAGTCGTCCGTCTGCCAGTCGGTCCGTCCGTCCGCCCCTTTCATCCGTACATCCGCCAGCCTGACCCTTGCATCTATCCTCCCGTCCATTCGTTCGTCCGTCCGTGGGTCTGTTCGTGTGTGTTCATGTCTACCGCATTGGTCTGCTCTTCAGGAAGTTGAACTAGAGTGCCGACACTTTTTTAACGCTTTTATTCAACTTACTGTCCGGTTCAAATCTAGTAATTGAATTTTCAACAACTTCCTGATCTCCGATCATTCATGCGTATTCTTGATGACAATACACAAATATGTGTTTTTTGCTTTGACTTTTACGGCCAAATTTGGCCAAATATGGTCGAAATTTTTGTTTATAAAGCTAGGGCCTTGAAATTTTTGACTTAAGCTTTTAGCATAATACCATGCACAAAAATATGCGACAAGTTGAGTTTCAAGGTCAGGGGGCTGCGTTGCGGCCAAATTTGGCCAAATATGGTCGAAAGTTTGTACTTCAGAAATTTTACTAAGGACTGATTTAAATTTAGAAATTTCATTAAGGATTTATTTAAATTTGCCTTGAACAAGATAATGACTTGTACAAGAGTATGCACCAATTTTGTTCAAAAAATTCTGTTAAATTTAGAATAATTTAATTTAGTCAATTTGTAGTTGCTGTGTTAATTCTTGTTTTTACTTGGAAAAATTTATTAGCATGAAAAAGAACGCCAAAGTTTCTTTTATAAATTAATAAAACTTGATAAAAAAATTCTTTAGCACAAAACTACAATTCGATGACCATCTTTATACGTTTACATTTACAAAAAGACGTAAAAACGAAATTGTTGATCTGAACATAGTCAAATTGAGTACTTCAAAAATTTTACTAAGGACTGATTTAAATTTGTGTAAACGCAAGAGTGTTTTATGCATTAATTTTGTTCAAAAAAGTGTGTTAAATTTCAAATAATTCATTAAATCAATTTGTAATTGTTATATTAACTCTTGTTTTTACTTGAAAATTTGTTTGGTAAGTAACTATAATCCTATGGCCAACTTAATACCTCTATTTTCAGTCTATTTGTATTACAATCGCAATTTCACAAATAAACTGGAATTATTTTGAAAATTATTAATGTTAGGTATAAGACATGCTTGATGAAAAAGAAATAATATCAAACAAAGCGTCGAATAACACGAAAATCATAGGGGGGGGGGGCATTTAAAAAAACGGAAAAACAAAATTTCAAAATACTACAGTACCACCAAATTTTTTTTAACATTTTAAAATAAACAAAAGTCGCCTAACAAATCAGTGGTGGCGACCGCAAGTGGGATAATTTTTTCGAAAAACTAAAAGCTAAGGAGATAGACCATACAATTTGGCATCAAATGGAAACGTATTTTGTGGGCTTTTCAAATATGTAATACAAGGTATTTCATTAAAAAATATGTTTAGAGTGTTCCAACAGTAAGAAACACCCTGTATGATCAAAAATATTTTTAAAATGTAGTACATATTGAAATCTACTCGTGGTCCAAATATCATTTCTCTAACTTATTTCCTCTCTGTACAATCTTCCACCCTTTCCATGTTTGGCCACCCTGTATAATATATGCACTCTTCACTTTATAAATTGTTTTAAGGTACGTTTACAATTGACACTTGTTAAGTGTCTGACATACATCAATACTGACTGTTTACATTAGAAATTACTCGATATTTATAAAAGAAATATATGTATATCATTTTTACATTCCAGTTCTGCAACAAATATATGAAACGTTTACATTTACGGGCCGATAGTTCGGTGCCTAAATATTTCTATCAAAGAGCAAATACCACTAAAATCTCACGATGAAATTATCGAAAAGAAAAATTGCTGCCAGTGTTATTATTTGGGAGGTATTAAAAAAACGAAATGAAAAAAAGTTCTGTGCGGGTTCTAGGCTGGATTTTGAGACGTGAAGAACAAGGTGCATATAGACAGTTAATGCGTGAGATGATTGTTGACTATCCCTCACAATTTTCAAACCTTGTAAGAATAAAATTGTCAGATGTCGAAAATGTGGCTAGGAAAATTGCTCATCTTGTGCTAAAACAAGATAAAAAACTAAGAAAAGCTATTCCTGTACCTTGCTGTAACATTAAGATTTTTAGCATACATTAGCTTTCCGCCGTAAAATTGTGCGTTTAAAATTAAATTTAATGATGATAATAAAACGCATAATAAATTAAATACAAACGTATAATGTAAATGGACAACAATATTAGCGTCGGCTGCTAGACTTTTGCAAAAAATCAAAACCTTAAAATAAAATTCTGGCTCCGTTATTTCTTTATACCGTCAAGCAGATGTCTCGCAATCTGCGTGAACTAAATGACCCGATTATTTTAATATACAGTGTGTTCAATATAATCGGACGCACTCAATAACTCTTTTGTATTGCGTTTCACAAGAAAGTGTTAAAATAGTTTTTATTCATTTACAAATACTCTATTACGTGCTTGGTTTAGATAATTTTTAAGGTTCCGGTTTGACCGGAAGCGCACATAATTTTATTTTTTTAAATCACACTGTATATATATTTTTGCATTTTTGCATTGCCTATTTTTTTCTCAATACATACGTATAAAATTCTTATAGGGTTTTATAAAAAAAAATTAGAGAAAAATGCCATCGAAAGTTTTTCAATTTTATTATATGATTAGAAAAATTAAACAAAATCAGTTATAATTAGCGAATAAATTATTCAAAGTTGCCACCATTCTGTTCTAGACATGCTTCTAATCGTCGCCTGAGTTCATAGTCAGTTGCTTTTTTGATTTGCGGCGTAGTTAAATTAACACATGCAGCTGTAATTTTATTCTTTAAGTCTATAACATTTAAAGGTGGATCGGCATACACCACTGTTTTTAAATGACCCCACAAGAAAAAGTCTAACGGTGTAAGATCCGGTGATCTCGCAGGCCATTCTACCGGGCCGTTAGTTCCTATCCATCGTTCATTGAAGCTGGAACTCCATCTTGCTGGAAATACAGTTGTTGTCGCAGAAGCAGAGGAAACTCATCGAACATTGTTGGTAGCACGTTATCTAAAAATTCAAGATACCTATTGGCGTTTAGATTACCATCATAGAAATAAGGCCCTAGTAATTGGTTTCCAATTAAACCGCACAAAACATTAGTACCCCATACGGTTTGATGGTTAGTTTCCATTGACCAATGAGGATTTTCGTCAGACCAATAACTATTGTTTTGTTTATTAATAACTCCATTATTTGTAAACTTGGATTCATCTGTCCATAAAATATGATCTAAAAATAATGGATTGTGATCACATTGCTCAACTATCCATGCAATCAAAGTTATTCTCCGATCAGAGTCTTGAGGCCGCAAGTGTTGAACCAAATCGACTTTATACGGCAGCATTTTGAATTTTTTTAATGTCCTGTGAATTGAGCCAACTGATACACCTACTTCTTGCGCTACATGTCTAATAGATGACCGTGGATTTACTCTAAAATAACCCAATATTTGTACTTCAATATCTTTGGTCAAAACATTTCTTTGTTGTTCTAAATTCTGATAATTTACTCCTGGTAATGTTCTACGCATTCTAAGCGATTGTTCAATTTTTCGTATGTAACTTTCGGAAGGATGGTATCTATTGGGATATCTTTGTGCGTATAATTCTACCGCTCGTCGAGAATTACGTTTACATTCACCGAAAATTAACAACTGGTCAACTTTTTCACTGTTATTCATTTTAAACAATTATTTCGATTGAAATCAAATTAAACTTTTATCTGATTGTCAATTGCAATAAACGAAAAAACAATCGCGATGCGATTTTGTTGACGTACGCTGCCTACGGTTTTGTTTGATACTTCTAATCGTATAATAAAATTGAAAAACTTTCGATGGTATTTTTCTCTAATTTTTTTTATAAAACCCTATAAGAATTTTATACGTATGTATTGAGAAAAAAATAAGCAATGCAAAAATGCAAAAATTTATATACAGTGTGATTTAAAAAAATAAAATTATGTGCGCTTCCGGTCAAACCGGAAGCTTACAAAATTATCTAAACCAAGCACTTAATAGAGTATTTGTAAATGAATAAAAAACTATTTAAACCCTTTCTTGTGAAACGCAATACAAAAGAGTTATTGAGTGCATCCGATTATATTGAACGCACTGTATAGGATTACAAACCTTAAACGTTTTATTTTTCGAAAATTAACAAAATATTTTTTCCAGGTGACTCTTGTGCTGTTATGCTATATTTAACATATTGAGATAGCTACTTTCCGTTTCTGTTAAAATAAATTATTAGTGTGCTCAGAATGTGAACTAACTGAAGTAGGATTACTGAGTACATTTGAAGAAGCAGCATTAGAAAGCTGTTCTTATTCATTTATTTCTAATATGATCTGCTGAAATTTTCTTTTCATTTTTTTGCGTAAGTAATCAGAAGACAAGTTTCTCATTTCAGTTGCATATTTGCCAAAAATATCATATTGATCCTCTTCTTCGTTTAATGTTTTGTATAGCTTTTGCATGAGTAAATCATTTTGTCTGGATTCATCTTTTTTTTTCTCTAAATTAATAGAAGTTTCTTGAAGCATAGGTATATTGTTTTCTAGAATATTTACTTCATCATCATGCTCGCCTCTTCATTTTCGGGCTGTGCATCAATTACACTCTCGCTGTCCCTTAAAGCGTCATCCCGTAGAGATAATGAATGGTAATAATAATTGGAACAGTAAATTAAAATATTTAGGGTGTTTGGTAAGTTGGGACTATTGCGTTACGAATCCAGTTTTTCATATCTTCTCTAGTAGTAGGTTGAGTCCAAAACACGATGTCCTTTAAGCGCCACCATAAATAAAAATCGAGGCAAGTGAAGTCTGGCGATTGCGGAGGCCATGGAAACAGACTTCCTCTTCAAATCTACCGCTGTTGAAATACTGCATTAATATGCTCTCGCACATTAATAGCAAAATGTGCTGGGCAACCATCCAACTGCAAAAACGATTTTTGCCTTGTTTCCAGAGGCACATCTTCCAACAACAACGGTAATTGATTGGCCAAAAAGTCAAGAAATACATTGCCATTTAGGCGTTGCTCGAAAAAATATGGACCAATAATTCTGCCTCCCAGTATACTCCAACGTCCTTGGCGCTGAACTTCACGCAACCAATGGGGATTTTCTGCAGACCAATAATGCATATTGTGCAGATTGACTCTCTCGTCACTACTGAAGGTGGCTTCATCGGTCCAAAGAATTTGAAATAAAAATTCTCTATTTTCACGTATCATGCCTAACATCCAATGGCAATAGTCTAACCTTCGATCAAAATCTTCCTCTTTCAAGGCTTGATGCAAAACGACATGATATGGGCGCATTCTTAAAGTAATTAAAAAAAGTTTAAACGATTACCTATATATTTTGATGGCCATTAGAACTTACCTATGGTCCTTCAAAATATTTTGAACCGTTGTCCCAACTCATTGGATAATGCTCTTGCGCTAACGTGAGGATTTCCTTCAATATAGCCCAGTACACGGTTAATATTTTTTGTGTTCTTCCAATTCTTTGCCGTTGAAACGTAGGCCGAAAACTACCATTGGCTCGTAAGCTCACCACTAATCGGGGAAAAACTCTTACATCGCAAGGACGCCGATATGGATATCGAGCCGCGTAAACTCTTTTAGATTCAGAGCCGAAACTGAAGCTGCAGTTTTGTCTACCCATAAGAGGCCTCAGCAATGCACAGGGTGATGGCCAGCATTTCGAGCATTTACGGGGCATTAAAAACCTTCCTCCTTTAAATCGCTCCTTTTTAGGGCCACAACTTACATTATACAAACAATTCCAGAAAAATATAGTTAAAAAAAATAAAAATTTAAGTGATTTTCGTATAAAATTTTCGTTGGCCGATATTTTAGGTTAGGAACAAGTTATCGAGATGCGGTTTTCGCGAGCTTGTTTAGGTATCATTTAGCTACTTGTTCATGAACAAAAGTCATACTAATGCATTTAATTTTTTTGCGAAGATTAACCGTTTCTGTCAGAATGTCCAACAAAGCCCTCTAGCGACGACATGTGAAACGAACAAAACTTCAATTATTTTAACATTTGTAGCCCAAGAAAAGCTCTTTTCAACGCGCCCAAGTTTGTTAAAATCGGATTAGCCGTTTCGAAGATACGGGGGGTGATTTAAGGAAACCTTTGAATACCCCCCACCACTTTATTTTTATAGATACGTCAAAAAGTGCCAAACAAAAAAAGTTCAGATTATCCTCGTCTTCAATGATCAGTTTTTTTTTTATTAAGTTAATATAGCAGAATTCACTGAAACATCACTTTTTTAGATTCAAGATTGCAGTTACGCCCCCTAGCGTCCATTTCAGAAACATGAAAATATTTTCCAGGTTTTTGTATTGGCCGTTTTAGTCATAGCTTTTTTTTGCGCAAGCCTCTACGATGGATAGTTTCCCAGATACAGTACCTCGCATACTTAGTTGGCCACCCTGTACAAGTTTTTATTTATGGTATATTGTAGACACCTACACGAGAAGAATGGTAGATAATTAGCAATAAATGTGAACTAAAGTGGAATTTCCCAAAGGAGCTATCGATGGCAAACATATTGTTATACAAGCATCCCAGAAAAGTTACTGTTTTGATTATTAGGGGCAACATAGTACTGTTTTAATGGCAGAATGATGCAGAATGTAAATTCCTTATCGCCACAGTAGGCTGCAATGGAAGAGTATCTGATGGAGAAGTTTTCAGAACTAGTGGAGTTTCTCACTTTATCGATGCTGCAGCAAATAAAATAAAAAGGTCTCCTCTAACAGGAAGATCATTCCGAATTCCTTTTCTTTCGTTGCCGATGACGCTTTTTCTTTACAACCGCATATAATGAAACCACATCCATTTAGCAGTCAAGGGTCAATGAAAATTTACAACTACAGACTTTCTAGATCAAGGAGAAGAGTGGAAAATGATTTTGGCGTTACGTCTAGTGTATTTAGAGCACTTAGGAAACACATTCTTCTTGCTCCAGGTCGTGTCAATTCTATAGCGTTGGTTGCCTGTTATTTCCATAATTATTTATTAACTAAAAAATCGTCTGCTAGTATGTATGCTCCATAAGGCACATTTGATACAACCTCGAAACTGCCGAAATGATAGAAGGAAGTTGGAGACATGAAGATATGGCCGCAAATTTGCAATCACTAACACAACTACTGAAACAATGAGAAAGAAGTTCGAGAAGAGTTTCGAGAATGTTTTGTTAGCCCCCAAGGGGAAAACTGTAAAATATATATTTAAAATAGAAAATTTAATAAAACTGAGATTTTTTGTTACCTTTGTAATATTGCCAACTGCTCATCTACATACTACACCACTTTGTAGGAAACAAAAGCGATTTAAAATAAGGCCATTTTGAAATACATAGTTTATCTGTGGTTTGTCCTGATTGTTTCCTTGCAGTGTGCTTTAATTCACTGTTAAATGGATTGCTTAAATTATGAATTTAAGCTTTGTTTTTAATATCTCACAATTCCGGTTTATAATAATATACAGGGTCCTTCATTTCAGCTCCTGTCTTTTGTAGCTTAGTTATTATTTAACTTAAAGTTTTAATATTTTCACACTTTATCTGTGACCTAGGGAGCATTTTAGGAAAATGTGATTAATTATACAGGGTGGTCCAAGAAAGTGTGACGCCATAATGGTATATTTTTTTAAAGGACATACCTTAAATTTTTTACAGATTTAATTGACTTCCATGATTGTCTACATAACTCTAAAATTGTGTATAAATCGGTTGGAAAACATCGACAAAAAAAATTTAAAAAGATCAGCTTTACGCCACTGGTTTTAAAAATGGCTAAAATTACAAATAGTGGCTCGTTTTCAGATAATAAGCCAGGAAGACATTAATTAAGGTTTAACAATCAAGCTGACCAAATTTGGGGAGTCTAAATTATACAGGGTGTTCAAAATTTACTGTCAAACTTTTGAGAATTTAAAGATCTTTTTCTTTCTTATTTTAAATATAACACCTTGTGTAATTTGATGACATTCGATGCGGAATTAAAAAACAAAACTTTTTTTAAAATATATCCCTATTAAAATTCCTAACGCTTTAAAAGATATACGCCAAAAACTCGTTTTATCAACTATTTCATTAGCAATTTTAATAAAACAAAAAACTAAGGTGGCTGTTAAATGAATCTAATGTCATGAGGGCTATTTTGACAAGTATTGCATGACATTTGTAGCAATTTTAATTTAAAATAACTTTAAAACTCTGTTTTAATTTATTTTTATTTAGAAAAAATTACTAAAATTATTTTTTTTATTATAACTTATGTTCAATATGTCTTCCGTTTTCTTCTAAACACAAACGAATACGTGCATTGAAAGACCTAGCCACTCTTCTTAATACAACAGATGTAATTTTTCGAAATGCATTTTTTATTCTTTGTTGCTTGTCTTCAGGGGTGGTTGGAGCTTCATGGTTAACGGTGACCGTGGCGGCCAATTACATGGCCCTCCTCTTCCTATCCAGCGATTTGTAAAGGCTCCATCCAGATGGTTCCTCACTTGCAGTGAGTAATGTGCTGGAGCTCCATCGTGTTGCATCCACATTGTATTTCTTATTTCTATCGGTAAATTTTGACACAAACGGGGCAACTCATTTTGTAAAAAGTCTAGATACATGCCCGCGTTTAAATGGCCGTTGAAAAGGTGCGGACCAGTGACATGGCCTCCAATGATTCCCCCCAAACATTAATAGACGATCTATGTTGTCTATCGAACTGCCTGAATATCCTCGGGTTGTGGTCCAAGTAGTAATGAAAATTATGCCGATTAACAAATTCGTTTTTATGGAAGGTGACCTCATCCGAGAACAAAACCTTATCGAAAAAGTCAAAACTGGACCTTATTTTATCCTGTGCTTCTTGGAAAAGTTTTTGGTGAAACGGAATGTGATACGCATGGAATTTATTGTCTTCTAAAACACGTTGAACAGTACTTTCACTAACATCCAATGCATCAGCCACTACCTTCTGACTAATGGACGGATTCTCCGTAACCTGTGGTAGCACATCCAATTACTTTTCTTCTGTTCGAACCCGTTTATTTCGAATTGGTTTGAGGTATTCTACTTCTCCCGTTTGCGTGAATCTCTCCAATACATTCTGCATACCACGCTTGTCTCCCAATATGAAAATCATATCCAAAAGTTCTTCCCTGCAGTGATCCATCATAAAAGGTACAATTACAAGCAAACCACTTTAAACGAGATCTTACAACAGTAACAAATTTCATGCAATACTTGTCCAAATAGCACTCATGACATTAGAATGATTTAACAGCCACCTTATTTTTTTATTAAAATTGCTAATGAAATAGTTGATAAAACGAGTTTTTGGCGTATATCTTTTTAAGCGTTAGGAATTTTGATAGGGACATATTTTAAAAAAAAGTTTTGTTTCTTAAATCCGCATCGAATTCCATCAAATTATACCGGGTGTTATATTTAAAATAAGAAATAAAAGGATCTTTAAACTCTCAACAGTTTGACAGAAAATTTAGATTTCGCAAATTTGGTCAGCTTGATTGTTCAACCTTACTTAATGTGTTCTTGGCTTATTATCTGAGAACGAGCCACTATTTGTATTTTTAACCATTTTTAAAACCAGTGGTGTAAAGCTGATTTTTTTAACATTTTATTTTTTTTTGTCAATGTTATCCAACCGATTTCTATACAATTTTAGGATTATGTAGACAATCATGAAAGTCAATTATAATAAAAAAAATATATAAGGTGTGTCGTTTAAAAAAATATGCCATTATGACGTCACCCTTTTTTGTACCACACATTTTCCTAAAATGCTCCTTAGGTAACAAATAAAGTGTGCAAAATATTAAAACTTTAAGTTAATTAATAACTAAGCTACAAAAGGCGGGAGCTGAAATGAAGGACCCTGTATATTAATTAATTAATCAATTTCACTTTTCATCTATTATCTTATCACCCATCGTTAATACAAGAAAATATGTGATATTTCTCGCAAAAGTAGACGGCTAGTCCATGGTCAACTACTGCGATTTATTTCGGGTGAGTCGGACTTGTAGCTCAGTAGAGTTTACATTTAATTGTGCGGAAGTGTCGGACGACACTTGTCGCCAAACGCTGTTATACAGGGTGTCCCAAATGTGTAGGGACACAGTTTAAATACAGCTTCCTTAGGTCCAATGGGATCGATTAAACCAAACATACCTTAGTACAAATGTGCTTCCTGAAGAAGTTACAGCTCTTTAAAGTGATCAAGTATCAAGATGAAAATTGGAACACATCTACTTCGGAGGAGGCTGAATATTATCAGTTTATGAGCCATACTATATATTGTAGAGGACGCTGTAGGCAGATTTTTTTCGTATGTTTCTGTCATATTTTTCTTATGATCAACACTTTCGTTTCTGCGGGTAAAGTTGATGATGGAGAAACTAATTTTACATAAAAAAGATGTACTTATTTCATATCCACAAAATGTACCGTTTTCAAGAAAAACTCCTCCAGGAAGCACATTTGTAGTAAGGTATGTTTGGTTTAATCGATCCCATTTGACCTAAGGAAGTTGTAGTTAAGTTGTGTCCCTATACTAATGGGACACCCTGTAAAAATCTCATACATAAATTTTTGACCGTTTACCTTAACGAGAATGACTATGTGGCATAACTGTCATGTAATAAAAATGTCCGTACCTGTACACTCTTGTAACATAAATTACTATTGAGTCGATTTAAAGTTTCCTAATCAATACTTACATAAATTTAGGAAAATGAAATTTTCACTATTTATGTTCATAAATAATATTTATTTTTAGAGATAAATCTTATCTTTAAATTTAAAGTTTCGGTAACAATTCGAGATACCGTCGTTCGTAAACGTTTCATTTTTAGTCGTCACGATTTTGGGTAACTCGTGTATTTTTACATATCTATATTAGTACTATCCTCACCACCAAAGAATAAACTGCGTCATCACTTACAATAGTACGAGTTAATATTAAAAACAGATTCAAATTATTTCCGTATTGATCACTCTTTTCTGAGATGGCGGTAGTGCGGTTACAGGTTTTCATAAGTATGATTACAAATACTGTTTATTGTAAAATTTACACCGTAAAAGAACACAACGTTTACTTTATGAAAACCTAAGAAAATTAGGTAACATATTAATGACCATGGGGAGCAATAAATAGGGCCCTAGCAGATATTTTATATTTATGGTTTTTGTAGGTTATAATTTATGAGCATATATATTCAACAGAACAGTGTCACAAGAGACAGTGTATATTTGTGTAATTCTTCCACATTTCCATTATGCTGGCACAATTCTGCATTTGGTAAATAAAAGTGATATAAACAGACTGAAAATATTGTAAAACCGTAAGTGATACTAAAGTGCAATAAATATACAAGCATCGACACCATCGTGAAATTGTGTATACATAAAATTAAATGTGGTTTAATACCGCAATATTTTGATGAAATAGTCAAGCATTTTGGTCAGGTGCACGAGTATGATACTAGGAATAAACAAAATTTTATACTGCATCGTACAAAATATTAAAAAATAAGAATTCATTATGTTTTAAGGCATTAAAAAAATATCATGTTACCAAATGATTTTAAAAGTAGTATAAATGTAAATAGATTTAAACTGAAAATAAGGCAAATATAATAGGATCCAAGATAAGGATGCCCACTATGGGGATCTCGGAAACGGTAAGAGATGGAAGGTCGGTTAAATGGAACAAAAGTTACGCATTTGAAAAATTGAATTTTCTGATTTTCCATTTTATTTTTTTCTAATCTTATTTGAAGAGCTGGCAAGAAAAGAAGAGTACATTTTAATTGCCACTTCTCTAGCTCTACTTAATGCTGTTATTCAATTTTTGATACAACGTTTCGTTTGTTAGCAACGATCATCAACTTTATTTTATTAAATACACGAAAAAATTATTTTTGCCATATATAAATTCTCTCCTTGATTCTGAATTCAACGATACATCACACTTTATATTTTTGAAACGTTTCGAATGAGAAAATTCGTATTCAATGTAAAACATCGCAAACGTACAGTTAAAACTAATACTAGAAACATTAGAAAACTGTAAAATGATTATAAAATAATGTTTTCTCATTTTCTAATGCCTGTTGCGAATAAAATAATTCACAAGTATGTATCTAGTGAAAATACTATTAATTAAACAGTTTAAAATATATATTCCGTCGTACTGATGCATTTGATAAAAATAAGTTGGCTTGTTGTCCGTATTACGATTGTTTTGTGGTCTTTGAGTTAATTACATTTTGTGTTTACCTAAAAACAATACGGTAGGGGTACATTTTTCAAATAATGAAAAATTCGATATACTGACGTGTTACATTTTGTGTCAACGTAATTGTTCTGAAGCCGAAATAATGTATTTAAACAAATATCCAGAAAGGTGTCAACCTCAGAAAAGAACTTTTCGCACATTAGCAGTCTAAAGTCTAAAAGAATATGGTACGTTCAAAAAACCTGTAAAACCTTGCAATGAAGAAAAATCCAATACTATTTTATTAGCTATAACGGAAAATCCAGAGGTTTCTACTAGGAAAATTGAAGAGCCAACTGGCATAGCCCATTCCACAGCTCATTATGTTCTCAAGAAGGAGAAAGTACATCCATATAAATTTAGAATTTGCCAAGGACTTCGACCAGGTGACCCAGAAAGATGTAGAATATTTTGCGAATGGTATATACGCCAATCTCAAGACAATGAATATTTTCCGAATAAAACAATATGGTTCGATGAAAGTATGGTTAATAATAATGGAATTTTTAATCGTAGACATGCTCATTATTGGGCAAGAGTAAATCCACGTCTGTACAAAACGGTCAAACACCAACATCGTTTCGGATTTAATATATGGGCTGCTATATTCGGTACTCGAATTATAGGTCCTTTCATTTACCACGAGTCCTTAAATTCTGAACGTTACCAAATTTTACTCCAAAATGAATTAGAGATAGCTTTGAATGATTTGCCTTTCCAAGAAGTTGAAGGTTGTTGATTTATGCAGGACGGTGCACCAGCACATCATTCCAGAGTTGTCAGAGAATACCTGTCAGTTAGATTTCCAGAAAGATGTATTGGCACTCATGCAAATATACTGTGGCCAGCCCGTTCTCCAGACATAACACCTTTGGACTTTTTTCTTTGGGGATACATTAAAAATTACATTTATGGAAACGATATTGAAAACGAAGAAATTTTACAAAGATTAGTTCTCGAAGCGTTTGCTAGTATTAGTCCTCAAATGCTGAAGAATGTTTTAGCTAAATAAAGTTTATATTATTATATATAGTATACTGGGTATAAGATTTGCTTATGACATAAATAAATGTTAAGCACTAGAACATTAACATAATACATAAATTTTCCCCATAATAAATACTGTACAATATGGTAGTGTCGACATGTTTTTGTTGCTCTGGAGATATGTGAAATTAGAAATAAATTTCTAAATGTGGTATATCTAATTTTTAAGATTAGTTTTTTAGTATTATATATCTGTGTGTTATGAAATCGTAACTTTATTTCATGTGACCACAGAACTAGAAGGTGTGTTTGAGTAGATCTTAGAACAGTTACCATTGTTACAGCCCTTATTAAATAGTCATCAAACAAACCATACCTGTATTATGCCAAATAAATAATTAAAATGAAATTTAATGCCTTGACATATTTAAATGTAACTTATTTCAAGTTCATATATGCACAGAATAATTTATTACAAAAATGAACACATCATTTTCAATTGCCTAAATTATTATGTTGTAACAATCAACTTAAAGTACCAAATTTTTAGTCACTATCCGTATCAGAAAGTTCAAAATAATTCCTCACATTAATCACCACCTCATCAACTGTAATGTCCAACATTTCTTCACGTTTGCACCACTGCTTTATAAAATCATAATGATACGGTGGCAATCGTAACACTTCATATACATAGCTTCTAATTATTCCATCTACCTCACACCTTTTCTCTATTTGCCTAGATTTAATTAGTGAATAAAGTTCAGTTTTAAATATTATGGGTTCATAACTGATATTTTTTTGTATTAACCAAGAAAGCATGTTAGACTTTGTCCAGGATGATGTTGGTACCTTCTCGAGTAACATTGTGTAGTACGGTGCATTGTCCATAATGTTTAATGTAGGCTCTTCTCAATTATGCAACAAATGCTCAATAAGACATTTTTTAAACATATCTCCATTCATTTCACCATGATAATCTTCTTTTAATGATTTTGAAGCAAATAATAGGGATGCATTTTCTATAAATCATGTGGTACAACCTGCATGAATAACAGTTAAGCGTTTACCATCATAGCCCTGAGGTTTCCGTACACTCTTTACGTCTTCATCTTGCCACGACCTACCTGGATTTCCTTTTGAGTAGATCCATGTTTCATCCATAAATTATAAATTATACTATTAGACTAGGTGAATTGATCTCTTGAATGCATCGTTTGAGAAAATTAATTCGCAATTGTGCTATATTTTGTTTTTCCAAAGAAAGGTTACGATTAGAGTCTTTTTTGAACTTGAATCCTAATGTGTGTAATGCACGTTTTAAACTTATATCACTTCATAAAACATGACTATCATGGAGTTCAGCATTTAAAGCTGCAACTGTGACATGCTTTTCTGTAAATAAAAGCATTTCAGATGTGGGAATATGTATACGTTATTAGATTGTATGTATGTATTCCTAATGCACATGTTGGGTGTTTCTGGCAGATCGTTCGATTTGGTTCTTTTATGAGGTCGTTGTGTACTTGGACTGGATAAAATTGGATTCAACCTACTGCGTGACTTGTGTTCTTCACTGTGGCCACAGATATACCCAGAGCATTTGCCACACGCTGAAATGTTGCGATTACAATAGTGGAATAAAAATAAATATTATCTACCTCTTAAATGCAAGATAGTAATATTAAGCGACCTCCATTTTTTTTTCTCCCTTTCAAAATTAAACACAAACTGCTGCTCTCGTGTATGCAGTCATTACTGCTACACGCAAAGATACCTATTTGAAATGATAAAGGTAAAGTCACAAACAAACAGTTCTGAAAAGAACTGTTGTTAAGTTCTGAAAAGAACTATTGTGAAAATGTGTTGAATGAAGAAAATGTACTAAAAGTGGAAAAAAGAAAGAGTACGATGAGTAAACGGAGACGAGGAGGTTAGGTGCTAAAATTACGTCGTTAGACAAATTAGAATTAAAATGCATATTAATCAATACCAACAAATATTTTATTTCTCGTTTCATTACATGAAACTATCCAATGACATATGTCGATTATGTCAAATGCACTTCCAGGATGTTACTATCCTTTTTTTAAAGACGCTTTGGTATGAGATCGCAGTATACACAATTTGAATAGCTAGATTCCTAAACTAATGACGTAAGGCGATTCTTATCTGGCGAGAATAGTACATATTCCTTACAATAACGGTTAATGCAAAATATAAATCTAATCACATTGTTCCTAAGGTAGAAGCAACTACCTATTTGTCAGATTTGCGTGTAGACAAGGGAGACAATAATGTATGAAGATAACTTGGATACTTAACGGATGGATGTTCGTCCCAATTTTTAAGCTAATGCATTGCAAATCTTGCTTATTAGTAAAGTTTCACTCTATCCTTAGTTATATTATCTATAATTGTGCTCATATATCAAATGTCATCAAAAAATTGGGTGTATAAAGCAGCACTCTGTAGAATTTAGTACTATGAGTGCGACGTACGTTACATAATACACATATGTACTAGCCGTATACATGACGACACTAATTAAAAGATTTACATTAAAATACAACAAATTCCTAACATATTTCTCCTTTCACGACTTTCACATAAAATTAAACAGATTTAAAAGAATTCAATTTAATTTAATTGAAATGTCTGTATAAAACGTACATTTTATAAATAATTTATAAATGTACTAAATATCTTGTTTTACAAATATGTATTTATGAAGTAAAGTATACTTCAAAGTAAACCGCTTTATCAATCAACCTCAAATCTGAAGTTTTAACACTAAAACGATCTGTTAAAACATTAATGAAGATTTTGTGTGGATTTCAAGTTATGTGATCTTATTTGAGTGAGGTTTAAAAGCCTTTCTATTAAGGAAGTACTATCTACGTCAACTTAAGAGAATAGTTTTATATGAGAATTTAAATTATACCATAATGTAATTAGCAATTAATGTGTAAGATTATTTATACACTTTTCTCCTTAATCTGAGATGGAGCTGTGTAATTGGCGCTGCCGTTTTCACGCACTTCATTGATTTAAAAGGTATTGATCTAAATTTAATTAAATTACTACGAACAGTAATTTTCTGTAGCAAATTAAAGTATTGCCATTTAATACACGTTATTAGCTGGAATTACATCTATCAATCTACAAATTCCGATAAAGTAATTTATTTTATTTAATAATATTGAGATCTAGCCCACTATAGATAATTAATTCCAATTGCTGCTTTTTATACACATTGTGTGTTTGGTCAAGTCGAAACACAAAACTACAGAACTGATATGTAGAAAGATAATTTAGAATTCAACTATTTAAAAATTAAAATGTCTGGTGTGGAACACCACACTACAACCTACAAAATGGAAATTAAAAGAAATGAAATAATTTTAATAAAATTTTTTTTAGGATAATATTATGCAACCTCTTTTTTATACGTTCATAACGAAAACAGGCAACATTGTAAACACAAAAACAATAATTTATGTCAGAATGGCGTGTAAAACTTCATGTCAGAAATAGACATAAATACATGATAGTTTAAAAAAAAATTTTAAAGCCGCCCGCTTCTATAAAAATAGGTATCGATAAAACAGCTTCAGCATTTTCAATCATATTTATTTAATTTTTACATTTATTTCGACTACCATTAAAAAACTGCATAATGTAAATTAATGTAAAATTTTCTTTAAAAAATACGTCTACACTTTTTCTTATAAAGTTAATCGTTATTCAGATAATAAACACTTAAATCTTACCTTAGGAATTTTTTTGCCACTATACACGTCATATCAAAAATTGCATAGAATTAATCGATATGTTTAAGGTCTATATCTAGGTATGTTTATATCTATGAAATATGCAGAATATGTAGAAATATTTGATAAAAACCAAAACCTGCCCCTAATACCCCCCTCTAACGTCTAAGCCAAATGAAAACAAGCTTAAATACAAAATATTAAGTACGTAGGTATTTTCGTTCTGGTGTTATCGTGGATACTAACATACATCCGCACGCAGACATCCAGACATGATGGCCGATCTTAGCGAAACTTGACTACAAGTTGTAAAATGATACGTCCATTTAGCGATAGTGAAAAAAAGTCGATTGCATATTCTTCTATACCTACATGTGTATATGTAGGTTGAAGGTAAAAATGTACCTATAAATAAGTTAAAAAAACGTGCATATAAATATGGAATAAAAAGTGCATTTATCAGTGTATCGAGATGTTATGTTTGGTTCCTGTTTATGACAAGCATCGTTGTTGCCAGATGAAGGGCACAAAAAGGCGATAGAGCGCTATCGACAAAATGTCCGTAAAAATGGTCAATTTTTCTCAACCGCATAGCAGCGCTGAATTCGCCTCTTAGGCCGCAAGTTCATCAACCTTTTGACAATTCTCCTTGTAATCAATAAATATACTTAAACTTAATTATTCAAATCTTACGTCTAATCTCCAGTTTTTCTTACTACAGGTTATGATAATGAAAATGTTTCTAACTATGCCTACTTTCTTACATAGTCTAAATGCAGGTACTCAAGTGCGCCTAACCGATCTTTCTTCTCAAAGTAAACGCTGTATGACTACGTATTATGTAAAGTAATTAAGTTTCAACCAATTTTGAATTAATTGCCATATTTTATGAAGCAATCAATAGCACTTGAAAAGAAAAGGGCCAGTCGCAGTCTGGATTTGGCGGAGTGAAGACGTAGTTTTGTTAGCTCATTGCTTAAAGCAAATAATTTGTACCGTTAATTAAATGCTAAAATATGGCGTTTAATAGTCGAAAATCAGCAGTGAATCGTGTAGTAGAAGATTAGAATAATATGGCGATTTTATTAATTGTATTACATGTGCAAATACGCATCTATCTCATTGAATGTATTGATATCAGTGCAACACGTTTCATTCATTTGTTAAAATCTAATGAATTCAGGAAATATGAATGACTTTCATGTATATATAATGAGGATTCTCAACCAAAGTGAATTAAAACTGGTGTGCTGACTACAGTAAGGCACATATATTATTGGTCAGGCTCGTTAATTCAGTGAAAGGTAGTTTTAGTAAATCGCCACGATAAAATTGATGATAAGTGTAAGTTACTTGTTGCAAAAGAAAAGAAAATCTTCAAATGCCTTAACAGGATTGGTGAACTTGATAGTTGACAAGCAATTGGTTAATGAAAATGTTCAATTAAAATACCAAATTTGGACTTGAAACATATATATATATATATATATTCTTTATAAGGTGGTAAGGAAATGCAGTGATAATTTTTATAGCTATAAATAAGATTAGCATGTTAGGCGCCACTCATTTTTAGATAATTAAAATATAACAAAAAATGAGAAAGTTGTACTTTAATACCACATGCAAACTTAGTAAATACCACAACAGCTGTATTTATTTGTATATTTATTAACTCAAGATAATATCTGTTAATTAGTTTCATCATAAAAGCAGATAAAATAATACTAACCGTTTCGCAAAGCTTCACGAAAGTAGTTGATACTTAAAAACTACACCTGAAATATAACCTATCTTTACCTAGAATTATTTCAAAATCAATATTGATAGAAAATAATTAACTTCAATGTTATATCTAAAATTTTTATGACCACTGAAGTAAGGTCATGCACTCAAATGTTATTACAACTGAAGTCAGCTGTTTTCTTTTCATCGCCACAGTATTAAACCTTCCGAAATAATATTAGACTAGCTTTACTTTAACGTTCGTATATAAAATAAAATTTGCACAAATACAGGATATGTACTTGTACATCCAACATAGAGTCGATATATTATATCGAAGTAATCTTGATGTTGAGAACTTTATTTCTTGACAATACGATGGGGCAAAACATCAACATAATGGTAAGGTAACTTTCAGCACCTTTCAATAGAGTAAATGTAAACGTAACGTGTCCTCAATCCAAATCCAGGCAACACAGGTATAACTACCAAAACGAGCATAACTAATCAGCGCGCTTAATGTGTCCTGCTTCCATAACAAAAACAAAAGTTATCTCTAACTCAAAGTTTCTTTAAGATAACGTATGAATTATGAAGCACTAGTTTTGCTTTTATTAGAAGTACCTGTATTAAGATTTCTCCTAAATACTTTAAGAAATAAAAAAGTTGATCTGCGCATGCACAAATCTTACGCAATTTTGCAATTTACCTTATAATAATAATGTTTAACATAGAAAAGCGGAAGTTCATCTGTTGTTTCTAATAAGAATTATAACAGAAAATGTAAAAAATAAAAAGGTTGTTTTGCGCATGTCTCCAAATCATGCGCAGCCCAATATCTAATATTGGCCTTAAATCCGTTTTTATTAAAAGCACATGTAGTTAAAGTTCAATATAAATACCATGACAAATAAAACGGCTGCTCTTCACATGCGCAAACGTTGTGCTAACCCAATTATTAACATAGGCGTTAGTTTTGCTTTTATTAGAAGCAGAGCTAAATTCTTCCTGGCGAACAATTGGTTGCACAGGGGTGTATATGGGCCGTCTTAAAGCATTTAGGCTGAATGTAATCCGATTACGATCTCGTTTTACAGAAATACAGAGGCGTAGGTACTGCTTTTCACTATTTCAATTTATACGTTGTTTGATCACGGTGAATAACGCTTTTTACAGCTGCAATTCCGTAGGGAATAGAAATAGATATTTTAATTAACTATTAATATTAATAATAATAGTAGGTAAATAATATTTGATTAAGAAGCAAGTAAATAACATTTGATTATAAAGTGAGTAAACAGTGTTCTATGCCCAATTTTCTAATTGCATAAAACGGTATTCAATACTTTTAACAAATTTGTTTAAATATCAATCTCGGCAAAAGAATGTGCCATTAACAAAGGTACGTAGAATATAGTATATGAAATCGAATAATTACCATCAGTTTTATTTTAATTACTTTTAGTTACTGTTGAGAATTCTGAAATAGATCTTCGACTGGTTATAGTGGAACTGTGAATATTTTAAGTGTATCAACATTAGGCGGCGGAAATACAGTGCACATGCAAGCACGCGATGTGGTGTACTATACAGGGTGAATCTTATCTAATCCGCCAAAATTAAAGGAGCACTAGAACTCATCATTATAAGCAAAAAAGTTCATATGTACATGGGTCCGGAAATGCTTCGTTTCCGAGATACAGGGTGTCAAAGTTGAAAAAAGAAATCGCGATTTCTTCAATATTTTTTGACTGTTTCGAAATAATTTCATGAAATTTCGTATACGGGGTTTTTTTTGGGACAGTTGTTTGAACAGTTGTTATCAAAAGAACATGTTTACTTTTAATATTAATTTCTTTTCTTGTTTTTTAATATTGGATATTTTAGTGCTCCTTACAAGTTTTAAATAAATAAACATTGTGAGTTTTAAATGTGTTTTTCTCAGAAACGGTTGCTCCTAGCGACATCACTAAAATATACCTTTTTTAGCAGAAAAGAGAATCGATTTTTATAGTCTAAAATGGTATACAGTGTAGCACAAAAAAATTGCAACGATTTAAAGGGGTCGAAATGGTTGCCGTTGGCGCCCTCTAGAAACCACAACTAAATGGACCACAAATTTGAATATTTCATTTTAAAAAATCATCGTATACGAAACTTCATGAAATTATTTCGAAACAGTCGAAAGATATTGAAGAAAACGCGATTTCTTTTTTCAACTTTGACACCCTGTATTTCGGAAACGAAGCATTTCCGGACCCATGCACATGTGAACTTTTTTGCTTATAATGATGAGTTCTAGTACTCCTTTAATTTTGGCGGATTAGATAAGATTCACCCTGTATAATAACTTTTATTTGTTACTCATTTGTAAATGTCAATTTATCAAATCAGCTTATTCCCATTAAAAGTCAGTCTTAAAAAGTTAGCACTACTTAAGAAATCTACAGGTTAGAGACGAAAGTTGTCAATTTTTTACAAGTTAGAGACGACCGTACCTTGCCCACATTGTATTAGCAAAATAATAAATAGTAAAATAAACGAAAGCGCCGTTGTCAGAGTAATGATTTCAAAAGTAACGAGACATTTTTTAAAATATAATTATTGTTATAAAAAAAAATATTATACATGATACGCCAGCTAACCGTTTTTACTGGCTCAAGGATGTGACAGACTCGCCTAACGGCTCGCCAGTCATCCTCATCCTGTCGCCAGTAAAAACTATTTCACCTAACTTGTAATGTAAAATACTATTTATTACAGGTTAGAGACGAAAGTTGTTGATTTTTTACAAGTTAGAGACGGCCGTACCTTGTTCACATTGTATTATCAAAATAATAAATAGTAAAATAAACGATGAGTGCTGTTGTCAGAGTAATGATTTCAAAGGTAACGAGATAGTTTTGAAAATATAATTATTGTTATGAAAGAAAGGAAAAATTGTATTTCATTATGAGTTTTCGGTTTATTTACAAATGAAAAACAAATAAAATGTTATACATTACACACCAGATAACCATTTTTACTGACTCAAGGTTGTGACAAGCTCGCCTAACGGTTCACTAGTCATCCTCATCCTATCGTCAGTGAAAGCTGTTTTACCTGGCTTGTAATGTTAAATGCTATAATTATCTTGCAACACTATTCCCAAACGAATTGACACAATAAATTATGAAAACCTGTTCGTTATTCTTCTGGAGTATCAGTAAGAACGATTGAACGGATCATGAAAAAAACAAAGAGAACTGCTGAAAAAAATAATGGAAATCCAGTATTCAGTTCACCAAAAACGGGGGAAACAAAATAGGCGTGAGTACCAGTTTATGAAATAAGGCACATACGGAATGTTGACTACATTTTTCATAATACCGAAAGTTGCCGACCTACAATTGATAATCTCCAACCAAAATTGGAAAATGAACTAAAGTGGACAGGCAAGAGGTCTACGTTGTACCGACTACTGAAGAAAATTGGATTAAAGTGAAAAAAGGCGCAGGACAACAGGGAAATTCTTGTGAAAAGAAGAACGAGCGTTAGAGGTAGATTATTTACAAAAGTTGACAAATTTTAGAGATGAGGGCAGACCAACCTTGTACTTGGATGAACATCGTCCAGATTATTCACACCAATTTCTAATAAAAGAGGTTAATCGTTGTTCACTCTGGTGGAGAAGTGGGATTCATTGCCTGCTTGTTTTTAAATCAGGATCGAGGGGCGGTGATTACCTCGATGACATAAACCTGAAAAAAATTAATATTTACCTCCCAGGTCAGTAGCAATCACTGATAACCCGTCTTATCCATATCACTCGGATTTAAATCCAATCGAAAAAAGTTGAGGAGTAGTGAAAGGTTTTAAACTCGACGATCCCAAAATCTTATCGGAAAATTCATTTTGCGAAAGTGACTTAGGGAAAGATAGTAAAAGTGCTGCAATCATGTAATAGCAACTAAAAACTATTATTTAGAAAAGGAGAATGTACTTGACCCTACAGTTGAACCGCTCATTATAAAAATTGGCGAAAATAGCAGCAGTGACAGTGACGATAGTTGTAGTAAAGACGGGTGACTAATTACGTACCTATTTAAGTGAATTATTTACTATGATATTTCTTCTTAAATGTTATCTTCGTACCTTTGTTACATAGTTTATTTTATAGTTATGTTATATTAATATAAATATAATTAACAACAGAATAAAATGTTGTCTTGTTCAACGTTTAAATTGGCAATGTAAATAAAAATTGTATTGCTTTTTCGTACGCCACTGAAAATAATAGCACTCAAGGGCGGAGTTACCAGTGAAAGGTGTTCCCCGCACATGCGCGTATAAATGTTACAAATGAAAAAGTTACTCAGCGCATGCGCAAACCTTGATGTTTAATACACATGCTGTATTTAAAATGTCATATAAATCCCAATTTTTAATATGGGCAATAATTTCCTTTATAATCATAAAATATAAGACAGAAAACCGGAAGTTGAGGTATTTCTAATAAGTATTGTAAAATAAAATATAAACAAAACTCATATAATATGAAAATGTAAACTTTCGCCATTATTGCACATACAGGGTGTTTCTAAATCCATGCTAAAAAATTCAAGAGGTGATTTACCGTATGAAATTATGATAGGTCTTTCCGATATAAAAATTTCCTCAGCCTACCACCTTCCGAGATATCACCCCTAAAAGTGGTGAATAAAATTGAAAACTTTTTTCTCAGATTTAAGTACAGATGGAAACTTGAAATTTTGTAATTTCCGTGTATTCGCAATACCGGTATTCATTCCTCTTACATTATAAGGGGATGAAATTAGCAACCCTTATTTTATTTAATATCAAATCTCTTTTTTTTGAGATTGAGTTTTGTGAAACAAAAATGTTACTTAAAATCCCTGCTTATTTAATAACATTTCTTAACGTTAGAGTTTTTTTCCTAGAACCAATAGATTCGGAGAAAAAAAAATAAAATACAATTTCCAACATTTATCATGAATCGTATTTTATTCTTGCATTTTACATCTTTACTGTTTTACACTCTCAATATGTGGTTTAATATTTAATAAAGAATAAAAATCACGGTATTGTATTTTTTTTCTCCCAATCTAGTGGTTCTAGGAAAAAAAATATTTGTTATTAAATAAAGTAAGGGTTCCTAATTTCATCCCTTTATAATGTAACAGGAATGTTGAAAAAATACCGGTAGTTAGTCCTTTCTATCTTTACTTAAATTTGAGAAAAAAAATAAAGACTCTACTTTACTCACCACCTTTTAGGGGTTATATCTAGGAAGGGGGTGAGCTAAGGAAATCTTGTTATAGGAAAGACCCACCATAATTTCATACGGGCAATCGCCTTCTGAATTTTTTTGCATGGATTTAGAAACGCCCTATATTAAAATGTCAGTAGTAATATTATCTATTAAAATTGTTAAAGATATTGGAGCAATTTTGTTAATTAAAACATAAACATAAGCCTGCTATTAATATAACAGTTTGATAAACGTATAAAGCCAACCATGGAATATAATTTTAGTAAAGAATAACTAAATCATTAAAAAATGAAATATCGTTAAACTATCTTGAAGATAACCAATCAGAACACCTTCTAACGGGGAAGGCTAAGGATGAAAAATATCAACCAAAATTTAATTAATGTATGATGTAAGTATAAAATTATGAAAAACTTCAATTTTAAATTGATAAAAGCATTCACAAATGTAAACATGGCATCAATTAAAATAATCCAGTTAAATCCAATAAAGAAATAGCTTTCTCAATAAGTGCAAGTATTATTTAATAATGAAAAGCATAGTTTTATGTCATTTTTAATTTTGGTATTAATTTCAAATACTTATGTTAAATTATAGTGCTGTGGTAATTTAGCATATAATTGTTGAAGCATTTACTTCAAGGTCTAGCAAAAAACACAGCAAAAAACCGAGACATGCCCATGCTAAAATGAAAATTAAAATTAAGACGTACCATTGTGCCTTTTTTTAGTTATAAGATGCCAAAACCTATTTAAACGGACATTTCGTTCTTGTCTATTAAAATTATTGGGGTGTTTATATATCTCAATAGCTTCACGTTTTAAACCAACATAATAATGAGTTTGGCTTGACAATATTTCCATATTGTCTAATTTAATGTCATGATTTAAATTATTGAAGGCATGGTCAGCTACCGCAGACTTCTCTGGTTGAACTAATCTACAAAATCTCATATGTTCTTTACGTCTTGTATCAAAGCTACGTTTTGTGGTTCCAACGTATACTTTCCACATGAACAAGATAACTTATACACTCTGGAAGATGATAATGGGTTTGAAACATCTTTAGGTGACCTTAAATGTTCTTGGATTTATCTTGTAGGTTTAAAACATGCCATATTTAATTAGAATTTTTTCTATCTGTAACGTTAGCTATAAAAGGAAGAAAACCAGTACCAACATTAAGAACTGGTTTTTTATTTAAGGTTATGTCTAGAAGGTGTAATAACATTATTAATATCAGTAAGTGCAGAATATCCATTATCTTGTAAGGATTTTGTTAAATATTTGTATTCATCTGTGAAACATTCAGGATCACAAATTCGTTTTACTGGATCTACTAACTATCTAATTAGACAAATTTTTTAACGTAGATGGTGGTTGAATAATTTATGAAGGTATCTATCAGTGTGTGTCGGCTTTCTGTAAGCCTTAAAAGATAGTGAATTATTATTTTTATTTTTAGATATTAATATGTCAAGAAATGGTAAACTTCCATTAGATTCTTTTTCTATGGTAAACTAGATGCTACGATGTGTACCATTTATAAAAACCAAAGACTCATGTAGTGCTTCTTCTCCATATCTCCAAAATACAAATACCTTAAATAAAAATGTTGTTTGCGTATACCGAAACCAAATTCTTAATTTTGACGCTAGTTTAAAGAACGGATGGACGGATAGATGGATGAACGAACACAGTACGCACAAATGGCTACCTTTGTTTTTTTAAGGAAAAATGCACTAAAAAACCACCACATTCGTGAACAATGAATTAGAGTAATAGATAACATTCTCGTGGAAATATTCTGCACGACATTTTCTGGTCTTTGTTCTATAGGTACATTTGCAACTTGTATATAACACAGCGAAACACTGGCGGATGTGCAAAATGTATGTGTATAATAAAAAAATTATAACATTTAATACTTTGTATCAGTAAAAATATTCAATTTTGTTACTTAACTATTTTTTAGGCGTAGTGCCTGTCCTACTTTCTGAATCGTCTTAATGAAAGTTTCTCAGTTTATTGGAAATAAGTTTATTTGCACTTAAACCTTACGATGGCTGTCGTAATTTTTGTATTGCAGGTTCAAAATCTATGACAGTCATATATGGCACACTTGATTAACTATTGTGTTCATTTCAAACTAGAAAAATACTCGTCCACAACACTACGCTATTGTGCTTAATTTAACAATCTCGTTGCGTATGCACGTAGCGTCTAGATTAAATACCCTGAATACTAAAATCCAATTTAGCAAATTAAAAAAGTCATTATTAGCTATTAATCCATTAAGTGTTTTTAGAAACACTTTTACGTGTCTAGTAATTTTGGTTATATTTTACATTGTTTATTTAATTAACTGCTTCCACAACGGAAAATACAGTAATTAGATATCTAACAAAATTGCCAATTTCACTCAAACCATCAAATACATTTTATTTTAGATTAGCAGCACTTAATAAAGGTTCTTAATTAAATAAGAAAACAGTGCGAATAAATGTGCACTAAATATAAAAGTGGATTTAAATTGAATTTACATTGCTTGTCAACTGAGAGTGAATTCTACAGTTTCATTTAAATTTAAATTACATCAAATTATACTGTCCGCTTAATTCACTTTGATGAGTGTAATTGAGTTTATGACTAATACAAATGATAATCTAAAGTGTCCCAAATCGAGTTTAAATCTAATTAAAATTTATAAGTTGAAAAGATTTTATAAGCCAAACGTTTATTCCAAGGATTTGAGATTCTTATTAATAAGGTCTTTTTATTGATACCAAAAAAAAGTTATCACTCTAATTATTACTAATCGGATGCGCACAACTTAGTGTTTGAGGGTGTTACTTTGGTATTCATCACTTGTTGTCTATCTGAGGTTTTTAATTTCATACTTCACTAAAGTAAATGTTGAAATAGTCCATTACCTTCGTTAATTTGTACTACAACCAAGATTTCATTTTTTCGATTTAGTCTTTTATTTATTTATTTATTTTTTATTATAGTAGGTGACAGCCCATTATTTATATAACTTACCAAGTACCGGGCGTCCCAATAAGAATGACTCTCGGCCATATATCAGAAACCGCTTATAGTACAGCTTCGGAAAAAAAAAATTATAACAAAAGTTGGCCTGGAGAAAAACCTGGAAATTATTTATAGAATTGTAGGACCACCGCTAAAGGGCGTACTTGAAAATTAAAAATTAAATTTCGCTTAATTAAGAGGCATTGAAAATATGATCATTATATTCTTCTAAAAATTCTGCGTATATTTGATTTCACAAGTTTTAGTCCGTCTTTTCAAATAAGAGTTGGAGAGAGTGGAAACCTTATTATGAGAAAATGCCTGTAACTCCGATTCTGCTTAATTGATCTTGCAAACTTAGTCTTGTTAAAAACAGCTCTTTTCCACTGATGTAAGAGTAACAATTTCGACACAACCTTGTAAGTAACATGCACGCTATAGCGCGGTATTTATTTATTTTTTTAATCTAGTTTTATTTGGAAAATATTAAATAGAAGTGTGACGTTTTAATCGTGGATTACAAAAGTAGACCAAATTAGCAATAGAATAGCGAAAACCGCGTGTCAATTTCTTTTTCCTATCCCGAGATATCTTAATAAATGTGTAAATTTTAAGCATTTTCCTTTGAATATAAATCACTCAGGTTTTACTGAACGAGTTTTAATAATTTTGAACTCCAAAACAAGTAGTGGGCCATAGAAAAAAAAAACATTTGCCAAATGTTAATTTTATATATATATATATATATATATATATATATATATATATAGACGGTTAGAAATAAGCATAATACAGGGGCTAGAGTTATCGAGCTTATATTCTTTATAGTGTGCAAATTTAAATAGATTTGAGAAAGCATACAGTTCGTTTTTAATAAGAAAAATGGTATACGAGAGGGAAAATATGGTTTTGATATAACAAAACAGGCTTTGTGGAGTATGCACAAGGTTGTTTTATTCATAAAAGCAATGAGCTATACCAGCAGCATGTGAGAAAGGTCAAAAAGATTGATATGTGTGGGTACGATTAGTTTCGGTGAACACATTTTAGTAATTTTACAGTTTAATCAATTCATTTAAGCATTTTAAACACTTTACAGATATTATTCACATGAAGTATGTTAATTCCAATATGTAGAATATGTATAGATTTAGGTACAATTCATAAATTCTATAAAATATAAAAAAAGGGTTATGGTACGAACATTGTATATTAGTATTTCACAGACCAAGTGTATAAAAAGTGCAGAAGTGGTAGTAATTTAGAAACATTGATAAGAACATAAACAACATTTCTACAATGTGATATTTAACATAAAATTACATTTTGTGTAGAAAATTTACATAAATGTGTTAACAATATGGAATTCTGATATGACTAAATTATGGAGTATGGAGTAAAAATAAACAGTATTTGTGTTAAAGACAGTTATAAGAATGTAATAAATTAACATTTCAAGTGATTTAGACGTTTTAAACGCAAGTTACAAGTAAAATTATATTAAGTTAGGTTAAGTATTATATCTAAGAATTTTGCAAATTTATAGTTTTTATACGATAAGTTAAGTTCAGAATAAATTATAAAAGCAAATAATAGTAGGTTTCATAAAGAAATTTACAATATACATGTAATATGAACATAAAATTAGAGAAGTTGTGTTAACTACCTAAAATTTAAATATGAAAATGGAATTTCTGTTAAAATTAAGTTAACTGGATTGAAATAAATGTATTCTGATATAGTTTTTTATGTAGATTCTGAATATGTAGTTAGTTTAGGTGTAAAATACAGATTTTCTTAGATATGAGTAAATTTAGATTTCAAGTTGTCAAAACGCAAAGCTTCGAAGCGAAATAGGGCTTGTGAGGTGTCTTTTTATGCGGAAAGTTGCCCTGATTCCAAATCTGTATTCAAAAAGTAAATCCGACTTGGTTTAAAAAAGTTATAGCATAATTTGTATTTTAGTTAATTTAACAATTTTGTTTAGACCAATCAGATGCTTGGATCTTTTGTGTGTAGAAAAAAATTGAAAATTTGGTATCCAAGAGAAATGTATAAAAAGAATTGCTCCTGATTTCTCACTCTCTGCCTTTTGAAATATTTTTTGTAACTAACAAGTCATAGTGTTAATAGGTGTTAACATGTAAGTTACAAGTTTCGTTTACATTTTCGGTTTTCAAACGCGATCAACGTAGAGTCGAGATCTCAGAAACGATTATTTTAACCTATAACAAAATTAAAAATTAGGTTGCCGTTTATAAGTGTCGATAATATTATAATTGTTTCAATTTGATTTCGTGTTCTAACATCGGATGATGTGCATATTTTTTTTACGTTAATAAAATCATACAATTATTTTGGATTTGATGTTTATTTTTCTTGAAAGGGACGCAGAGTATTAAATAAACTAGATTCCATAACGGCATCTAAAATAAAAGTGCAAGCAATTAAAATTTATATGAAAATAAAATATAAATTTAAATCCGAAAATTTAGTAAATATATAAACCAACATTTAAACATACAATTTAAAATAAAGTGTTAATTATGGAAAATTAAGCAGCACCATTGTGAACAGCAAAGCAGTATCGTCGACACAAGGGAAGAAGTCTACATCCAATATTTTAATATGGAACAAGCCTAATGAAAACATTCTTTGGAAAGTGCAGCAACACATGTGAATGAAATTTTACTATCATAACCCATTATTGCATTGATTATTCTTTTGATTTCCTGTATTTATGTTTTTATTGATTATGAATAAATGTTTGTGCGACAACATGTTATAAATATCTGTAAAGTAAATGAACCGGTGTTATTATTAACATTATAATTTTATTTTCAACAAAAACATAATTATACTCACACACTTTAGATCATTTGTTGAAATTTTTGACAGCCTGCATTTAATTAAGTCAGTTAGGACGCAACGCATGCGTTATTGTGCAGATTCCAATAAAGTCTGTTTCACACAGAAACCATTTATTATAAATTACAATTTATTTGACGTAAACATTTCCATGTGTGAAATAAAATTTTCTATGATATCACGTTTACATTATAATACATTATATAATAATTTTAAAGATTTAAAAGGTTAGAAGTTATTATTGATTTTATTTGCCAACAATAAGTTTAAAAGCAATTTGAACTCTATCCCCGAAGAGATAATAGAGTTAGTTCGGAGCATATTTATATTTAAGTAACAATTTATATTTAAGAAATAAGATTTTTATTTATATCATAATAATAATTAACCATTTCAAATTTATATATATATATATATATATATATATATATATATATGTATTGTGTGTGTGTGTGTGTGTGCGTGTGCGTGTGCGTGTGCGTGTGCGTGTGCGTGTGGTGCGCGTGCGTCCGTGCGCGTGCGCGTGCTGGTGCGCGTGGTGCGTGCGTGGTGCGTGTGCGTGTGCGTGTGCGTGTGCGTGTGCGTGTGCGTGTGCGTGTGCGTGTGCGTGTGCGTGTGCGTGTGCGTGTGCGTGTGTGTCGTGTGCGTGTGCGTGTGCGTGTGCGTGTGCGTGTGCGTGTGCGTGGGTGTATGTGTGTGTGTGTGTGTGTGTGTGTCGTGCGTGCGTGCGTGCGTGCGTGCGTGCGTGCGTGCGTGCGTGCGTGCGTGGTGCGTGGTGGTGGGTGGTGGTGCGTGCGTGCGTGGGTGCGTGGGTACGTGGGTGCGTGGGTGCGTGGGTGCGTGGGTGCGTGGGTGCGTGCGTGCGTGCGTGCGTGCGTGCGTGCGTGCGTGCGTGCGTGCGTGCGTGCGTGCGTGTGCGTGCGTGTGTGTGTGTTGAGATGATATTAAATAAGCTAAATAAAAGGAGTAGATTGATATGGGCTCAGTTTAAAAACTGTATTTAACATTATGTAATTATACTGAAGTTGATTGTGTATATATGTAAAGCGCAGGATTTAATATTTTAGATTATGGTTTATTACCATGTTTAATAGTAACAACAACTGTTGTTTTGTAACGATACTATGTCTGATGAAGGGAACCATACATATTTATATGTATATGTCAGCTTTCCCGAAACGTCACGTTAACAACACCAGTTAATAAATTTCAACCTTTTCAACATGAAACCACAGTGTTTTATTTACCAGTAAGTTATACTGACTAACAAGTGAGTTTCGTTTTTTCAATGTTAATGTTTGAACTGCTACAGTGAATTTTTTTCCACCAACTTGAATATAATTTAAAATTACAGTTCGTGATAATTTTCTTTACATAATAAATTTCTAATGTTGATGGTTTCCGAGCAGCTGCGGAGATTCAAAATATGTTTTCTTATGTAAAATAAATCTAATCCAATTATACATGCAGATTCCAGAGTGGTCGCATAATGAACTTCTATTCTAATACAAAGAGAATGTAAATTATATCATTCAACATAAGTGGACTAATGTACGTAACAAAGATATGATAAAAGACAAAAATTTTAAAGATTCATGAAACTGTATAGAGAACTAAGTGAAAGTGAGCGAAGGTTACAAAATAAACTTACATAATCAAGTACTTAGAAAGTGTCCACACTTAAATTAGCATTGTGAATGTAATTTTAGTGGAAAACTGGAAACACAGATTATGTACTGTACGTTTATCGAACATTTTGAAAGAACTGGCAATGTGTTATATGAAAAAAATACTAGGGAAAAACGTGCACAGACTGAGTAAAATCAATTAAATGTACTATTAACAGTTACCGAAAATCCATATATTGGACAACGACCCATTTCTCAGCGGGTTGGTGTTGAACGACGTACGGTACAACGGATATTGAAGTCTTAAAAAATGCACCCCTATCACATTCAACTACTTCAAGAGTTGGTTCCTGAAGATTATCAAACACGACTGGAGTTTTGTCAATGGGCTCAAAACAAAATAAACCAACAAAGAAATTTTGTTCATTTGATTTTATTTACAGATGAGGCCACATTTCACAGAAACGGAAGTGTAAAAGGACACAATTTTCATTACTATTCTACCGAAAATCCACATTTTATAAGATATACTTCTCAAACTAGATGGTCTTTAAATGTTTGGGGAGGTGTTGTCGGTAATCATGTAATTGGACCATATTTTTTTGATCAACGAGTAACAGGAGAAGTATACTTAGACTTTCTGCAAAACCATCTACCTAATTTGTTGCGTCGAGTGCCACAGGATACGCAACAAGAAATGTGGTTTCTTCATGATGGGGCTCCAGTACATCATACAGCTCCGATAATAATTTTTTTAAATGCTAGATATCCAGAATGTTGGATTGGGAGGGGAGGGCCTGTTGCTTGGTCTGCTAGATCCCCAGATCTTACTCAAATGGACTTTAGCATATGGGGGTACGTCAAAGAGCAGGTTTATAAAATACCGCCTACAACAAAGGAAGACATCGAAGATTAGGATTAGAAACTGTTTTCAAAACATTAGTGTTGAAATGTGTAGAAATTTTAGCAGCGAATTTGAGAGACGTATTGCATTGTGTATTCAAGAAAGAAGCGGACATTTCGAACAATTTATTAGGTAGTACGTATTTGACGTGTTTCTAGTACTTTTATCTGTATAATTAGTTAAAGGTTCAGTTATATTAGAGGTGTTAAGTTTATGATTGGGATTAGGACATAATTTGTTGAATCAAAAAAATATTGTCTTTACTTTAAGTTCGTTTAATAAAATAATTATTTATATGGGGTTCAATAAATTGTAATATTTCGATCTGAAGTGCTCGATTTTTTTGTTTCGCCGCTCTATAAAATACACTAATGCATCACAAAAATTATCAACTGACAATAAATAATGACGTTTCTGATGATCTCTATTATTTTTATATGCCACGCCTCGCCGTCACGGCCAACTAACAACAAAACTTGAAAGCCGTATAGCCTTTTTACAATAAAAAAAATGTTAAATTGTCATTATTTCAAAAACTACAATTTTTTGGAATATACACTCTTATACAAAGTCACCCTTATTTTTAATGCCAAATAAGATAGAATTAGAAAAATAGGGGGTTTCCATTTAAAAAAAATGGCTTTATAAGTTTTTTTAATCTACTTTTTATTGTCCATTTTTGATCACCCTGTATGAATGTATTACAAAAATATCAATACAGCCCATTAGAGTAGGTCCCCATTTCCAAGGAAACCAACCATAACTAATTGATAAAGGCTTCGTTTAGAAAAGATTTCCACCTATGTTTTGGCCTGCAAACGTCATTTTTGACAAGTTTGTCAAAAACGGTTAGACTTAGGTATAAGACGTTATACATAAAATGTGTCTAAAATTGTATGCAGAATCTAAATATGTAATAATATATAGTTTTCTATTTAAAAAAAATTTAAAATTACTTCTAAGCACTAATGCGCCACCCTGTATTTAGAAAAATGTGAAAAATCCTATTAAAACACTTAAAAATTAACTACAGCTAAATAATGAATTCGATTATTGTAAATTTCTGGTAGTAGGTTTAAAACAATTATTGCATTATCAAGTAATCTCTTATGAACAGTAGCTACCTATTCGTAGATAACTATTTATTACGATATCAAAAAAGCCTTTCCTAAACTTGTCTTAAAAATACTCAACTGTTTACTTGGTATTCATAAATAAATTGCTCAAGCAAAGAAGTGAAAATAATGGGGAATATTCAAAAAACACATAGTAGTTATTAGGGTATTATGTTAAATGTTACTCATTTAAACCATAAAATTATGACTAAAAAGTAATTAAAAAACATTTTTAGCAATGAATCATACATTTTACTACGCTACGGTATCAAATAATTTTTATAGTGTTTTATATTAATATTAAATGTATTTTACAGGATAATTGTAAAACCGACATTATTTCTACATACTATTATTCAAAATGTCGACCATTTTTTTCAATGCACTTTTCACATGTTTTTGCGACAGTTCTGGTTACTCAACGTATCGTATTACTATTAATATTTTCAATAATATTAATAATTCGATGTTCCAGAACTTGATTATTTTCTGGTGGATCAAATTCATACCCCTGATTTTTGACATATCCCCATAAATAAAAGTCTAATGGGGTAAGGTCCGGAGACCTAGCAGGCCAACGCACAGGCCCACCGTTGGATATTATTCTTTCACCAAAACCTCTCCCGTAAAAATGCTCGAACTTCCCTAGAATTACGTCCATCTTGTTGGAACCACAAATTATTAAATTCATCAGGGGGAACAGCTTCACGAATGAATGGAATGATTTGCGTTTGCAACATTAAAAGGTATAATTGCCCTGTTAACGTGTGGTCATAAATAAATGGACCAATTAGACGATTTCCTGAAATTAATTGGGAATATTAAAAAAATGAGTCGTAGTTAATTTATTAAATGTTACTCAATTAACTCAAACAAAGATATTACTTACCGATCATTCCGCACCACACATTAAAACTAAATCGTACTTGAAGTCGGCGTGGATCGCGAATATGTGGATTTTCACGGGCTTCTCCAGCCAAAGTCACCTTCTTAGAGGCCTTGTATAATTGTTCGCTTGTAAGGATGATATTTATCAACTTTCAAAACATTCTGTACAGTGTATTTTGGAATATGAAACTTTCCGTTACGATTTTCATTATCGCTCGCATACTTTTTTGAACGTGGTTTTTCAAAACTTCCAAATTCCATTAAATTTCTTACTACATTATTAAAATGATTTCTGCCAGGTTGTCTTCTTTCGGGGTACATTTGAAAATAGTCATCACTAGCTCTGGTAGCATTTCTTTCATTTTTGATAAAGCACACTAACATATCAAAAATTTCTTCGTTAGAATAATTTAACGCCATTTTCAAACGATGTTCATTAAAATGTGAGAAACTATTGTAGTCTTTTGACCGATAACGTAATTGTTATACAATAATTGTTTTAAACTCATCAAAGCCTACTACCAAAAATTTACAATAATCGAATACATTATTTAGCTGTAGTTAATTTTTAAGTGTTTTAATAGGATTTTTCACATTTTTCTAAATATTTTCATTTGAAGTAAATGTATTGTTAGGTGTTTACTTAAATTTAAACTTAATAAAAGATTTATTTATGTCATTGTTTAAGACAATGTTTGGAAAGGCTTTTTCGATATCGTAATAAATAGTTATCTTGGAAACGTCCTATTATGAATTATGGGTTGAAATAAATGTACATTTACACAATATATTGCTTTGGTAGTTTTTTTTCAAAAATGTTTCTTAAAAAAAGAAATAATTGAAAATATCAAGAATGAGGGTCGAAACGTCGAATTATCATTAAGTGTTATACATCGTTGGATTTAGAATAAAAAAAGGAATCGCTTTATACCATTAGCTAATTTTCGCCCCATATGAAAAAATAAAGTTGATGATGGTCTCTAATCGACGAAACGTCGGATTATTTTTTTTCTGTCACCATTCAATAGAGGATCTCTTATAGTTTCCAAGATAGCAATACTGCACAGACCAATTTTGGACACACTGTATGTATGTGATATATATATATATATATATATATATATATATATATACTATGTATATATATATATATATATATATATATATATATATATATATATATATATGAAGTGTTGAAACAAATATAAACACAAACAGCACTATAAAATATAACAAAAAATTCAAGACGACCTAAATGTTCAAATTATCACCCACCATTTTCGACGTTAGCGTTTACTCTTCGACGAGTAGATTGAACAGCAGTCTCAATTTCTGCTCCCGAAATACTCTGAATGGCATTTCGTATTATATCGATCATGTTATATGTCGAGAAGTGGTCCTAGTTGCAAAAACAAGGTCCTTAATTCATCCCCAACGATCGAAGTCTAAGTTAGTCAAGTTTAGTGACCTGGCTGGCCAAAGAAATAGGCTTCCATGTCCTATCCATCTATCAGAGTATGCATCATATAAAAATTCTCTAACTTCTCTGGAGAAATGCGCCGGGCACCCATCGTACTGGAACAACATGGACCTACGATTTGCTAGGGGTATATCTTCTAAAAGAAAAGGCAATTCATCCCTTAAAAAATTTAGGTAGCGTTCCCCATTAATTGAGTTATCAAAAATAAAGGGTGCAATTATCTGACCATCTAAGATATCACACCATACATTTACCGACCATCGACCCTGATGTTGAACCTCTTCCATCCAGCGTGGATTAGTCTGTAACTAATAGTGCACATTGTGACGATTTACCATACCATCACTTCTAAATGCAGCTTCGTCTGAAAACGAAAATACGTGCAGCAATTGAGGCTCGTCACATATCATATCTAGCAACCAGTTGCAATAATCCAACCTTCTATCGTAATCGCGATCATTCAATCTTTGACGCAGTACTACATGATATGGATGTAACCTAAAAGAAATATAACGTCCTAATAAATATCTTTCCAGAGTTAGAAAATAAATAAGTTAATATGTTACAATATAATCATGCCAACAAATATTGTGTAGGTATATTTTGTTTAAGAAACATATATTTAGCAAATGAGAAGGTATCTACTTTTAATTGTACATCTAATGAATTTACCTGTGTATTGTCAAAATACGGTTCTGCTTATTCGCAAGTCTCTAGCTACTGATCTGATACTTAAATGGGGGTTAAATTGCATATATGCCAAAACATTTATTGTGTCTGCCTCTGAGCGACCTCTGCCGCGTCTTCTATAAACATGCAATTATTTTGTATCAATTTGCGCAATGTAAGACATGTTGCAGTGACGATATAGTATCACGTAGATTCCATGATTTTAGAGGTTGATGTGCTCCTTGGGATTCTGAAGCGCGTTAATCACATTACGATGTGCTTCTTCCTCCTTCTAGATGGATGTAACCTTCTGCTGGTGTCGTAGAGCGATTTTACTTTTTCAAATTCTTCCTTGATATGTTCTCGATTTCTTAGTGTTTTAATTACTGACTCGCTGTGCCGAATGATAATGAGATTCATCATTTATGTATATGTCTGTGTGTGTTGATTTGCGATACACAGTACGGTTCAGTTGCCCGTTACTTTTTTCTGTACATAGGCGTACAGCAACGATAATACAATGAGAAAAATCACCGAAGTGTCAAAAAATATAACGTTTACTAATATACACAAGGACCACTGGTGACTTCCATCCGATCTCCGAGAGCTTAGTATTATTATGTGACTGCCTCAAGTCAAACATAAAGACGTCGAGATCTTGCACCACAGGCAGAACGAACATAAAAAGTTCAATGATTCCTATTACTTGCAATAACAACTGAAAACCTTTATTTGTAGTGAATATAACATTAAAAATGAGCATCTACATGCCCCACTAAACACCACAAAGGATTGGTTCAAGAAATAATTGAACATCAAGTATCATGCGCAAATTACGACAAACTCATACACTCTGACCACGAAACAACAGGTACAAAATGTGCAACTCTTTCAGATCTTTGTCCATCGTAATACATAACAATGGAATTGAGGGTCCGCAAATCCTTTGTGAAGCAGTGGGCAATCACTTTCGCCATGTGCACCAAACAAATCAATTACACACTTTCCTTCCAGTCGATTATATGAATCTTCACAACTCTACCCGACGATAAGATGTTAGTAAAAAACCAATCACATTTGATGCATTGACAACAGCGCTACAGTTATTAAATAAAAACGGTTCTAGCAGAATTGATGCCTAACGGTCCAATTTTACGTTGCCTTCTGGAACCATATAAAATACAAACTTTTCTAGACTATCCAAGAAACTCACTACCAAATTACATGTGTAAGGCTGTTATTACTGTAATGCCAAAAACAGGTGATTTGGTAGAGTTTAGAAACTAGCATCCAATCTCCCTACTGTATACCCATTACAAAATCTTAGCAAAATGACTGTCGTTTCCCAACCTCCGGTTTACTTAAAAGTGACAATAATCGCGATAACGTATCCAGATGACTATCGGGTGTTTATGTCTAATAAAAAAACTGACTAAGATCTTTGAAAAGTGCTACCAAATATATCCGGCTAGCTCTAGAGCGGAGCTTAATTGTGGGGATTCTGAGGAAGATGTTGGAAAGGAAAAACAGAAATTGCCCTCCATATACAGTGACTAAACAGAATAAGATTGACTCTGTCTAACGACGAGGAACGAGATTTGATGAACGTCTTTACAACACTAATTATATCTCCGGGCGCTTCTCTGCAAAATGAGGACGGTCAAAACATATATATTTACCAATGAACCAAAGAGAGCTGGGCCTAGTTGATATTCTCTCAGAAATTAAATGTTACCGGATAGCGCTAGTAAAAAAATTAATCGACGACGCAGAAGGACAACCTTAAAAAACTGTTAGCATAAATTCCTTAAAACAACCCGATTCGCTTAATTTAACGTGGAAATGGTTTTTACTGAAGAAAACATACCCACAAAAGCACCAATCGTAGACAATAATTTTTTAAGCAATGCACATTTCGTAAAGCAGGGGCTCCACATTGGTACACGCAGATTGGATTGAATTCTAGATTGATGTCTTGTGGTATTCTTTCTGTGGGAAAAATAGAAATTACTACCTTTAATGATCTCTACAAGACAGGTGGTTAGAGTCCAATTACCAACAAACCCAGATAAATTACCCAACACTCAAGAATAAGAACTTATTTTAATAAACTAATATCAGAGCAAGAGCATGGGTCAATGCAGATGTATGTCATTTAAGTATCTTAGAGGAGAATACAATGTTAAGATCACGTTGTGGAAAAAATTACAGCAAAAACTTACCATCGGCTGTTTCCTCTTGCAAGAAGACTAGGAATCAATATACCACTGGAATGAACATATTATTAGAGTCTACTGGAACACTTATTTTAACCACCTAAAAACTGGGTCGAAACACGAATTGCAATAAGATAGAACGTTAAAGGCGAACGGAGTGTCTCAGAAGTTGTGTATATTGTTAAAACAATCGTACACTGTAATGAAGTACTATGTCCATATAATATCTAAGAAATACATTATTTAAATCAGTTTGATATACACAAACCTACGCATCGCTGTTCTCTGACGACACATGAACACACGCACACACGGAATGGCAATATTGTGTCGACAATGCACACTTATTTGTACACGTAATCTGCGGTCAAACAGCATTACTGCTATATACGTTAGATACGTGTAAGCAATGTTCAAGTTGTGAACTTGTAACATGTACCTTTACATGCTGACGAGAGTTGTAGTCATATTACTGTTACGTACGTAATGTATGTACGTGTTACGTTTGATGTTACTGTACAGTGCGATGTAGTAGGTAATGTGTAGTGTGTATGATATGTGCGTAGTGCGTGTAGCTGTGATCGTGTAGTGATGTGTGTATGCGTGTACGTGTGTACGTGCATAGTACTGTGTACTGTGTACGTAGTGTAGTTAGTGTGTATCGTATATGTGTATGTGTAGTGTGGTATGTGTGTATGTGTATGTAGTGTGTACGTGATGTGTATGTAGTGTGTCGTGTGATGTGTGTGTGTAGTGTGTATGTGTACGTGATGTGTATGAATGTGTATCGTGTGTGATGTATGTGTACGTGTGTACGTGTGTAGTGTGTACGTGTGTACGTGTAGTGGTACGTGTACGTGTGTACGTGTTGTACGTGTGTACGTGTAGTACTGTGTACTGTGTGTACGTGTGTACGTGTGTACGTGTGTACGTGTGTGTACGTGTGTACGTGTGTACGTGTGTACTGTGTACGTGTACGTGTGTACGTGTGTACGTTGTGTGTACGTGTAGTAGTGATGTACGTGTGTACGTGTGTACGTGTGACGTGTGTCGTGTGTACGTGTGTACGTTGTACGTGTGTACGTGTGAGTGTGTATGTG
>JARFJB010001495.1:402500-405000 GCA_036346205.1 Vesta saturnalis | reverse complement strand
GTGTGTGTGTATTGTGTGTGTGTAGTGTGTGTATGTGTGTTGTGTGTGTGTGTGTGTATGTGTATTGTGTATGTGTGTGTGTGTATGTGTGTATTTATGTTATGTTGTGTATGTGTGTATGTGTGTGAGTGTGTGTGTGTATTTATGTGATTGTATGTGTTGTATTGTGTATGTATGTATATATTATGTAGTGTTATGTGTATTATGTGTTATGTGTTATTATTGTATGTGTATGTAGTGTGTGTATATGTGAGTTTAGTTTATGTGTAGTGTATGTGTGTAGTGTGTATGTGTGTGTGTGTGTGAGTATATGTGTATGTGTGTATTATGTTATATATTATGTGTGTGTTGTGTATGTGATTGTGTATGTGTGTGTGTTATATGTGTATTATTATTATGTGTATGTGTATTGATGTGTTGGTATGTTATTGTATTTATATGTTTATGTGTGTAGTGTATGTGTTATATTTATTTATTGATGTGTGTGTGTATTGTGATTTGTGTGTATGTGTTATGTGTATGTGTATTTGTATATTTATGTGTTATGTGTGTATGTGTTATGTTTATGTATTTTATTATGTGTGATGTTAGTGTGTGTGTGTGTGTGTATTGGTATGTGTGTATGTGTTGTGTGTTGTGTGTTGTGTATGTGTGTATTGTGTATTGTGTATGTGTATGTGTTGTGTGTAGTGTGTATGTGTGTATGTGTATGTGTGTATTGTGTAGTGTGTATGTGTGTAGTTGTGTAGTGTGTATGTGTATTGTGTATTGTGTATGTGTATTTATGTGATGTGATGTGTGTGTGTGTGTGTGTGTGTGTGTGTAGTGTGTATGTGTGATATGTGTAGTGTGTGTGTGTGTGTGTATGTGTGTATGTGTGTGTGTTGTGTAGTGTGTGTGTGTGTGATGTGTGTATGTGTGTGTGTGTGTGTGTGTGTGTATGTGTGTGTGTGTGTGTGTGTGTATGTGTTGTGTAGTGTGTGTGTGTGTTGTGTGTGTGTGTATGTGTGTATGTGTGTGTGTGTGTGTGTGTGTGTGTGTGTGTGTGTGTGTGTGTTGTGTGTTGTGTGTGTGTGTGTGTGTGTATGTGTGTGTGTGTGTGTGTGTGTGTGTGTGTGTAGTGTGTGTAGTGTGATGTGTGTATGTGTGTATGTGTGTGTGTGTGTGTTGTGTGTATTGTGTATGTGTGATGTGTGTGTATGTGTGTATGTGTGTATGTGTGTATTGTGTGTATTGTGTATTGTGTTGTGTGTGTGTGTGTATTGTGTGTGTTATGTGTGTATGTGTGTGTGTGTGTGTGTGTATGTGTGTATGTGTGTGTGTGTATGTGTGTTGTGTAGTGTGTGTATGTGTGTGTGTGTGTGTGTGTGTGTGTTGTGTGTATGTGTATGTATGTGTATGTGTGTATGTGTGTGTAGTGTGTGTGTGTGTGTGTGTGTGTGATGTGTGTGTGTGTAGTGTGTATGTATGTGTATATGTGTGTGTGTGTGTGTGTATGTGTGTGTGTGTGTGTGTATGTGTATGTGTGTGTGTGTGTATGTGTGTGTATGTGTGTGTATGTGTAGTGTGTGTGTGTTGTGTGTGTGTTGTGTGTAGTGTGTGTGTGTATGTGTGTGTGTGTGTGTTTGTGGTTGTTGTGTGTGTGTGTGTGTGTTGTGTTGTGTGTGTGTTGTGTGTTGTGTGTGTGTTATGTGTGTTTGTGTTGTTTGTGTGTATGTTTTGTTATGTGTATGTTGTGTGTTGTGTGTATGTGTATTGTGTTTTATTGTATGTGTTAGTGTGTGTGTGTGTGTACGTGTGTGTGTGTGCTGTGTACGTGTGTGTTGCGTGTGTGTGTATGTGTCTGTGTGTGTGACGTGGTAGTGTGTAGTGTAGTGTGCGTGTGTATGGTGTGTGTGTGATGTCGTGTTGTGTTTGTGTAGTGTGTGTGATGTGTAGTGTGTAGTGTACTGTGTATGTGTCTGTGTACGTGTGTGTGTACGTGTGTGTGTATGTGTGCATGTGTGTGTGTGTGTGTTGTGGTGTAGTGTGATGTGTGTTGTTGTGTTGTTGTGTGATGTGTGTGTGTGTGTGTTGTATGTGTGTTGTGTTTGTGTGTGTGTTGTGTGTTGTGTTGTGTGTGTGTGTTGTGTGATGTGTATGTGTTGTTGTGTATGTGATGTGTGTGTGTGTGTGTGGTGTGTGTGTGTATGTATGTGTGTTGTGTATGTTGTGTGTAGTGTGTATGTGTTGTGTTATGTGTTGTTGTGTGTGTGTGTTATGTGTGTTGTGTGTATGTTTGTGTATGTGTGTTGTGTGTTTGTGTTGTGTTATGTGTGTTTGTATGTGTTGTGTGTGTGTGTGTTGTGTGTGTTGTGTTGTGTGTTGTGTTGTTTGTTGTGTGTGTGTGTGTTGTGGTGTGTGTGTTGTGTTTGTGTTGTTTTATTTTTGTTTTGTGTGTGTATTTTGTTTTTTTTGTTGTGTGTGTTTGTTGTTTTGTTTTTGTTTTGTTGTGTGTGTG
>JARFJB010001495.1:312500-397500 GCA_036346205.1 Vesta saturnalis | reverse complement strand
TTTTGTACATTTAGTGCTTATTCACTAAACCACTTTAATATTCACAGTCAGCAGTTAAAATATTTCCCATGTTTAACATATACGCCATTTATGTAAAAAAGGTAAATTAGAAATTTTAATTTTTGTTATAAAAACCTTTTACGCAAAAACATCCTCTGCGATGTTTACTCTAAGACTGTAGTACATGTAATTTTATTGAAGGTCTTAGGCCACCAAGTAGACATCCAACATCTTTGAATTACTTATATAGGGTCTACAGGGTGAATATTTAGTGTGGGATTGGTCGATTACTCCGTTATGATAGAATACTTCAAAAAAGGTTATTTACAAAAATTGAAGGCAACGATATGCTCGTTATTTGGAAAATATGCCGATCTCTACATGGTGATTCATAACTACCTGGTAACATAAACATACAATTTTTTTAATGAGACACCCTGTATATTTCCTCATATTTAGATTTTTCTTATAACCCCTGTTCTTAGGATACGAGGTTGCACATAACCATACAGACTATTTAAAGAGTTATGACCATTTTTATGTCGAAATCGCAATGAAGTAAACACTATGTATATGGCGAAGTAATAAATAAATAATTGTTTATTTTACATAATAAGGTAAACAATATATTCTAGTGTTAAAACTAACTGTAACAAAAATCATTGACGAGTATCTGTGTACAGGGTGAGCCATAAAAGAAAATTACGATTTATCAAATTTTTTAAATGCACCTCGCTATACCTTATTTTCTCAAAAGATTGTATTTATTATACTCTTTCCTTTTTATGAAGCGTTCCCTGTACCTAAATTCATTACTTTCCGAGAAATGTTTTATTTTCTTCAAATTTTAGGAATACATTAAATTAGTGTGACTAAAAATAATTTATTAAATTTACATCGATTGGGGCTTGTATCTCGATAGCGCAGAAGGTTAGTGCGGTACTCTAACAAAGTACAGGTCGTAGGTTCATATCCTACTCGAAGTAAACTTTTTATTTATGTATTTAATAACATTATTAAAAATTTTTAATCAAAAGTGATTTAATCTTGGATAATAACGTAACAACATTATTTTTATACAATAAACGTAACATAAACCATAACAATATGTAGCGAATGTAGGCAATTTCTAGATGAATGTGATTTAAAGAGAATATTTCGTATCACAAAATAAGTTTAAAGTAATGGTTCAGAATGTCCACCTACAATGTCTATGCAAGTTTGTATACGATTTTCAAATTTCTTAAATGCACCCATCTATATTCTATTTTCTCAAAAGATTGTATTTGTTATACCTTTTCATTTTTATAAAGCATTCCCTATACCTAAATTCAAATTTTGGGAATACCTTACATTTGTGTAACTAAAAATAATTTAATCTTGGATAATAATGTAACAAAATTATTTTTATACAATAAACAGTTAAAACATAACATAAACCATAACAATATGTAATGAAAGTAGGAACTTTCTAGAGTAATATTATTTCAACAATAATCTAACCAAAGTATCTTTAAGAAAACATGACATGTAGGCTTTGAAAAAATGCCAGTTATCATATTATTACCTACTGGAACTAATATCTTTGTACCACAGACCAAACATTAAACAATAGTGTAGTACTAAAGTACTTACCTTTTGGGTTTTTAGTCATGTATTTTTCTATTTATATTTCGTATAAATTTATACGATTCGATAATAATTAGATTAGTAAATGAAATTGTTATCTAAACGTATAAATTTATATAAAATATAAATAGAAAAATTAATAGTGAACATTACTGAAATATAACGGTAGAATTTAATTAAAATTATACGAAGTGAGCACATGGATCCACGAAAAGTGGTGGATCCTAAAAAACTGTGGATCCTCGAACAATGGGAATTTTCATTTTTAACTTTCGTAATTGTAATGACACTTTAGGTAGTGCACTCAAAAATTTTGGCTATATGAATCCTTAAATGCAATAAAACCATAACTGTAACTAATAGGGAAAAAATGATAGAAATCCCAAATTGCAGATATATTTAAATATTGCCCTGCAATGTTGAAACACTCTGTTAAAATCACAAATCCAGAATCAAAGCCTAATGTTGATACAATATTTCTAAGAATAATTACAAAATAAAATGTAAAATTTTTGTCCATTTCCAAAAGTTCCAGCAGAGAAAAATAATTGAGCTATTAATTAACAAAAACGCTTTACAGCATTAGTAAATTTTGACATAACAATTCGAATTGGTGAAATTACTTTGTATATAAATCACTTTCAGTAAACAAATGCATTAACCGTACTAAATGCCAAGGTAAAGCATAATGTTTTCCAAAAATTATTATTAATTTTATTAAATACATAAATAAAAAGTTTTACCTCGAGTAGGATTCGAAGCTACGACCTGTACTTTGCTAGAGTACCGCGCTAACCAACTGCGCTATCGAGATTCAAGCCCCAATCGATGTAAATGTTGTCTTTATGTATGTAGAACTGATGTAAATTCTAAATATAATGAGATTACAATCAAATTACTTATATTAATGGAATGTGAGCCTGCAATATCGCAAAGATTCACACATACCAAAGCAACTTGACTAATATTAAATTATAAGTTTTGTTATGAACGAATAAGTTCAAAGATAAATATGTAATTAAAAATTATTATTAATTTTATTAAATACAGAAATAAAAAGTTTACCTCGAGTAGGATTTGAAGCTCTAGCAAAGTACAGGTCGTAGGTTCAAATCCTACTCGAGGTAAACTTTTTATTTACGTATTTAACAAAATTAATTATAATTGTTAATTACATAGTTATCTTTGAATTTAATCGTTCAAAACAATACTTATAATAATTTAATAACATAATGTTTTCTTATTACAGTATTCTTCTAAATACTTATCAAGAAAATAAAAAATACTCCTTAAGAACTAATGCAATTTACATAATAACCATTTTATATACACACAAAATTCTTTTCATTGTCATATGCTTAAATGTAGATAAACTTGCTAGGATTGAACAAAGGCTGATGTCGGAGAGAGCGTATTATAAGTATTAGTTAACTAATTAACACATCTAGTACCTACGTCAGTTAAATATTTTACCCTTTATTTCAAATCAGATTGTAATTGGGAATTTGAAATAGGACGTTATACGAAAATAAATTGATTCTGAAAAATGGAATACAACGGAAGTCAAAGGTTACATACAAAAGGTTGTTAGCGTATTAGAAATAATCGCCTCTTCTATACTGAATAGTTCCAAGACACTATATTCCGCAAACCGTGATTGACCAAATCGTTTCGTAAAGCAGAGAATATATTTTCTTCAATCACTATCAATATTATTCAATCCAATTCAATTTTAAAGTTAACATCTATAACGTATTATAATATGATTTTATCAAAATAGTACACATAAATTTATCTGTCTAATCGAAAGGCTATTGTGTATATACAGTGTTTCCATAATTGAATTCGAAGGTACCATGTACCAAATTTTAAAATCTATTTTGGAAAAAATTATCTAAAATCATTAATTGAAACGCTATTTAATTGATTACAATTTTTTTACAAAGCGATACTTTCTTATACCAATTGCTCTGTCTCAAGCTCAGGCTCAGGAATTTCTATTATAAGATTATCCATAATTAATTTCATTTTCCATTCCAAAATGACCCTCTCGTTTACAACTGAGCTATTGGATTTCCCAAGCATCCCACTCACCATTATACATCTAGATTATATACGCAAGACATACAGTATTCCGACATCTTATTGCGTTTGCATTTGCAGCGTATTGGAACCTGTTATGCACCGATGAGGTGTAGTAGCATGTTAAGGCTGGTCCGACGTGCTGAATTTGGAACGACTACAAGAGTTTCGTAGCAGTCTAATTGCTACGTAACTAATAAATATTTTAGCAAATTTCTTTATGTATCTTAAAGACAACATATAAAGGAATGTTTCTATAGAGTTAGATTTTTTCGGATTGTTTTAATTATGACTTGAAACTTCAGCACACATTCGGCAATGTAGGTGTTTTTCAGCACAAATTTACATCAAATCTAAGCCATCTTTCAAAAATCTAAGTCTATAGAAACCTAGATCCATCCTTTGTTTATACATTGATGCCAAAAAAATTTCAATTGGTTCATAAATGGCTGAGTAATTAGACTGCTTTGTAAACGAAATTTATTGTAAAATTATAATTGTAACGTGGCGGCATCCTGAATTAATTACGGTTCACGGTGAAACTAAAATCGAACGTAATATCTTTTTTTGCGTGCGGGCCCCGGTTCACTTACTCGGTTTAGAATTTCATAGTGATATTTCTCGTAATTTATAATTTTATTAAGAGATCGTATACTGGGTGACCCAGACCTCCGAAAAAGCCCCATAACTTTTTTAACTTTATTAACCTGAATTTATTTTTAATAGTAGCTACTTTTATTTAGCAAAAGCTAAAAATAATTTTGTTTATGTACAGGGTGTTCCAGCATTCTAAAAACTGCAAAGTTATTTTTTTTTAATGGAATTGCCCTATTTTAATATTATTATTGGATTCTACACCAAATTATGTGTTAAATTGATTAAGATCAGTTACACTTTATCTGTCATACTTTTTGAGATTTTGAATTTTTACTTCAAAATTCGTAGATGCAGGGACTTGTTTAAAAAATCATAACTTCTAAAATATTAAAGATAATTTGATAAACTTTTTTTGGTCAATTTTCTAAACTTTAAGGAAGCGTTTTAAATAGCCAAGCAATTGTTTTAGTATTTTCAACGCCCTCTGCGGTTTTTCAAATATAACATTGTAAAAAGGTCAATATCTCATTTTTTTTAAATGGCATCCCCTGTATATTATGTCACTAATAGAAAATAGCTTTTTTCACAAGCTTTCCAACGATATAAAGTTTGTATGGTCAAATCTAAACATCTAAGCCGATAGAGTAACAAAACAACATTTTAAGCAATATTCTCTTAAAACAACGAAATTGTGGAGTAGGCTAATGCTACTTGTGCAAGTAGCAATGCATAATACATATAAACAGAATACTATCCTACTACGCAAGGTGCGAGGAAATAACAAAGATGTATGTTTTGCAATATAACTTTATTGATCAACAGAAATTTAAAAAAAGCAACGAATAAAAGTAACGCATTATTTATAAATAGCATTTTAAATTATCTTGTGCTTTATGTTTCTGATGCGCATATTGCGTATTACTCTAGGGTCTATTATTTCTGGTAGAAGACACTTTTTATAAAAAGACACAAGATGACTTTGGATTTCGCGTGACCAGAAAGAGTCATCTGCAAATATTGTTTCTGTTTTCATTCCGTGTGGAGTCCAAACACGCAGTATATCCTTCGGGTTATACGTAGTTGACCTTGTATTTGGTAATACCACTAATGTTTTTTATTAATAACACCATTTTTATCCCAAAAAGTAATTTTTCCTTTTTTAATACCCTCTTCTGGAGTCATATCTCTTTTAAAATATGGACACTTTATTTCCACAAGACCCTTTTCTCCAATTAACCCATCTGGTGACGCTGCTAAAAATGATTGTTCTTCATCAATGAAAAGACCACATGGTTCGATTTTTTTATTAAAACTTTTTTCCAAGGCAATTCGAGCAACTGGTTCAAATCTCTTACCATAATCACAAGCAGCAGAATGAAACTGTTTAGGGTACAAAATGGTCTCAACTAAAGATTTACAGCCACTAGTCGTTTATTGACGGCAAACCACGCCGAACATTGAAGCAGTTAGACGCTTTCGTCTCTCCAAATACCATAAATCAGAGCTTTGCTGCTGTCTAGTTAAGCATTAGTGATATGAATGTCTTCAGGGGATTTACGTAAGTCTTCTATAAACTTTTCTTTTGCAGTTTCTATATCTTCTTCAGACATGTCTGTTTTTTTCTTTGATCCATAGCTACTGGTACCCTCATCAGTATTTTTTAAAAATAACTTTTTTCGTACACTAAGTTTTCTCTTTTTATTTAGTTGAATTCTTCTATTTTCGAATTTCTTAGTGTATTTGCTTGGACTTTCTCCCGGCGGCGACAGAAGCTTTGGTATAGTGTAGATAGGTCTCCTTGTATTGTAGCTCACAACAGCAGCTGCACACCTGCTTTGATAGGATCGTCGTTGGTAATAGTTAATCCTTTTTCCACCGATGAATTTAGCGATTACCGAATTAAATTGTTCCACGCAATTATTTTCCACATCATGGATCAGGCCGTCAGCATGCCAAACTAAGTAATTTTTAAAACTGCATAATTGTTCATACAAATCTAAAACAAACAAAAAATGTCCGATAGTTAAAACCTAGTAGCCTAATATTGCATTAATAATATTTTTACTTCGCAGGTTAACAGTTACGTACCTGTTAATTTTAAGTCATTTAAGATATTGCTTGAGGTTGCAAAAAAATTACATAATTATTACTCATCTTTCTTACCTCTATCATTTTCCGTAAATTTAAGGGCCCTGCTGTTGTGTCTTTAACAAGTTCTCTTATTTTCTTAGAGTAATTTATCAGTAAATGGTTTTTGCATTCAACTTTTTTAACTTTATGTGTTTCATACGGGTGTACTTCCAAAATTTTCTTATAAGTGTTACTGTCTCCATCAACTATCACTCTGCTATAAATTAAGCCATACATTTTTATACTTTTCTGAAACCTCTCTGCAATAATGTTGGCCTCCATACTTGCAGAAGAGCCGGTCCAATTTTTGTAACAGTGGTGGATCTTAGACGTGATATTATTTTGTTTGTTTTTAGAGTCACAAACCATACAAAATTTTTTTCGGACACCCATAAACAAAACCTTTTTCGTGCGATACCCTACAATAGCCGCAGCGCCAGATAGAGAATTGTACCTATTTCCATAGGACCTTTTTGCCCAACTTCCATCCGCCACAACCGTTATCATGGGAATTCCACCTTCATCGACGTCATTCGCGGCAATAGCAAAGTGATTTTTCTTGGGCTGCAGCTTCTTCCATAGCCTTCATGCTTGCTTCTTCCCAGGCATCCGAAATCTCGTCATGAACGCTTCTGTATGTTCGTTCAGACATGTACGGTATATCCATTGATGCTCCAAATTGCTGTAGATAGAAAAACCCTGAACGTATTGACATTATGCCCAGAACAGCATCTTTGTTCATATTATCTTTAGACGGTTTTGCAGTAGGAATTGTGAAAGAACCATTACAGAACGTACATTTAACATTTAAATAACACATAAAACCCTGTCGTTCCTCATTGATAATTTTCATATTTTGAAGAGTACATTCAAACTGTGGTGCATGGTTAGAGTATTCAACAAGAGATTTAATGAAGTAGCTTATATCCACAATCCTTCGACCCTCTAGTTTTGAGACAGAATCCTTAAAGTTTACAAATAGATAAGTAAATGTTGTGTTTTATCCATAAATTGTCATACCTTTTATCGTTTTCTGTCGTTTGGAAAAGCGCTCGCTTTGTACATTTATCTTCATTTTCTGGTAAGGTCTTAAACAAAATTATTTACTTTAGGAAAACGGTTGTCCAAACATAATTAAACAATTTAGTATGAAAGTTAAAATACATACTTAAATTTGGGAATACGATCAATGTTGTTGAAATAAACTCAAAACCACTAATCCCAAATATGTAAATATAGATTAGTGGTTTTGAGTTTATTTCAACAACATAAATAAACAAATACAATGTGAAATATAATAGCAATAAAATCTACATAATAGCTAATTCACTTCTCTTAACACAACAGTTGACTTTAAAAACAGGTAAAACTCTTAATGGTTAATGAACAATATTTTCAACAAAAGTACAGTAATCTACTTTAATCGGTGACTGACCGAATGTTAGTTAAGTCAACGCTTTAATATATTTATATGCTCACCGTCATTTCAACATCATTATCAGATAATCCGGTGTCAACTATTAATTCGAGTCCTCTCTGACATTCTGATATTTTCACTAGTATTGGTCTCTAAAATAAGTGATCAATTTTGAATAAGCGTCGTAATATGCACAATTCGGAAATTTTCCAAACAGGATAAAATTTCTATGCACCCCTGTATAATACCCTATTTACCCTATTTTGAACTTTTGGTGTTGGAAAACTTTTTCTCTTTAGTCGCTTGTCAGGGTGTTTTGAACACCCTGTATACGTATTTGGTAATTTTGTTTGTAGTCTTATGCATTTAGTTAGATTCCGTATATATATTTTTTGTTGTTGTTTAGTTTAGTTTTATAGATGAATTTGTTTAACGTGTGTAGCGACCTTTAGGGATGGTAGGTGTATGGCGAGCTTTAGATCCTTAGTTTGTGAATTATTTTTTTTGTAATTTAGGTTGTTTTTCCTTATTATTCCTCGTTTATAGAAGTTTGATTAACGTTTATTTGTAAATAGTGGTATCTACGTTTAATTAAGGTTCATTTCGTTTGATTTCCGTAAAATATAATAGAAAATTAAGTAATTTAAATAAATAGTGTGGAATTATCTGTGTATGATGTCATGTTAGCGACTTAAAGACGCTTAAGTATAGTTGTTCAGTGTATTAGTGAATATGCTGGTTTTGAGTCATAGAGATTACATGTGGGCCTTATTGTTCGTACTTTAAGGTAAACATAGAGAGGCTGTACAGGATACTCTTGCTGACGTTTAGTTTTTGGAAAATTTACCGAGTCCTTACGGACGGAAACGAATTTGTGTATCGGGGTACCTTATTTTCCCCTTCCGTTTTTTTAATTGGTGGAATTAAAGTAGATAAGATTTTTTATGAGTAGTGGGATTAAAAATTCAAAGATGGATTTTTGTGAATAATTTGCGGGATTCTGAAACTGATCGGGCTTTCGAGTAGTATACGTTGCCGTTTAGTGTTACGCTTTAAGGGGTGGTTTAGAACGTTGAAATTTTGGACCTTGTGGTGTTTAACGAACGTACTTTTTTTGTGTAGTAAGGGTAGTTTAGCTACTCCTGAAGATTACCTGTGAAAGGGATTTATTAAAATTGTTCATCACCAAAGGATTATACCTAGTGCCGATTTCGGTTTTACGTAAAGTTACCTAGAGGACATCGTCGTGTTGTATAGTGCTTCAGTGACCTCTTTGGTTCATATCGCCTCTGCGGATTTTAAAATCATCGTTCTTCCAAGTGCCTCTTATTTACCGTACAAAGCGTATTTAAAGATAAAGAAACTTTCGCAATATATTAAAAATTATATTTAATTAAATCAAGTTATTAACATTTTGGATTATTAGTGGAAATAAAACCAATTAAAAGCTAAAAGTTATCAAGTAATTGTGAACGCTCAAATTATTTTTATTTTAAAAGAAGTTTTGAATTTATGCAGTAACAATTTAACGCGAATCAATCCAAGAATTGTTTGTGTATCATAGAACAATAGTCAACATTTCATTCATCATTTTGCCAGACCAGGGAGATTTCCTTTCCGTCATAGCCGTAACCGACCACCTGGTTACCTTCCACTTATATTGTAACACAGAAGAGGTGTAATTCTAGACCTTTAAGGTAATATAATATTGTGTTTTTTTATTGAAAATTTTGAAGATTTTTGTGTGTTTCGATTTATTTTTTTTGTGTTTATGAAAGTTTGAAAGCGGGGGTCACTTTTTTTTTGTTAAAGTAAGTTGTTGTTTGAAATTGTTTAGCGTAATTAATTATAGTTTTGACGCTCCGCCTTCACACTTTTTTATTTTGGTATTAAAGGGCAATCGACCCTATTGTAGTGTGGGTATATTATCCACGAATTATAAATATAGGTTAAACGATTTAGACTGGCGTAAAAGCAGTATTCTGATCAGACATCCTGTCGCCTTTTAAGCATTTATTTTTTTGTTTATACGCATTATCGTATGTTTATATTTATCCTTTTATTATTATTTCATTATAGTTTTGTTAGGTTTTACAAATGTGTTTTAATTATGTGGAAACCCTTTTGTGTTACATAAGAGTTTTTTTTTGCAAATTGCAAGTTACCGGTGTTTTAGTTTTTAACGTAACGAGGTTAGTTTTTTTTTGCTTTATTGAGTAATAGCGTTCTTAATATTTAGTATTATATTTGATTTTTAGTTGAGTATTAATTCAGTTTAGAGTTCATTCTATAGCTTATTTTTTTTGTTGTTGTTTTGTTTTGATTATTATTTAATGCCTAATTTATTAAACTGAGGTGTAGTAACGTAACGTTATTGAGTGTTTATCACGCTTTTATTTGACAAGCGTGTAGTGTTTTTTTGAAGCCCGATTTCAGGTAGTTTGCTGAGTTGCTGTCCAGCACACCTGGGATTGATTGCGGATAGGTAAGCGTATGTTTTTTGTATGTTGAGACACGCTATGTACTCGTAATTTTGGCACGACAACCCTTATTTTGACTACCAAACATTCTGGCGCCCAAACCGAATTGATTTTGTCTCCATCCCCTATTGTGACTTACGTAAGATTTACTATTCTGGATGTGTAATTTTTTTTTAACATCTGACCTACACCCATACGCTGGCTAGTCGGGGCAAAAAGGCCAATTTATCTGTAATCCCGTTCTACCACCCGTTTACCGTTACACGCTTAGTATTTAACCTCAACCTACATTTATTACCACGGCGATATTTTGGTTCTTTATTATCTATTCTCATCTTTAGAAGAAGACGCAATGTCAGGCAAAGTATGAAAGATAATAAAGACAAGTAAAACAAAGGCGTGTATAATAAATAATTTGCACTTTTAGGCAAGTGTAATCTGGTTTATTTTCACCCTGCAAGCTTCCAAACAAAATCGCAACTAATAGCGAAATGAAAGAATTATGCGAATTACGAGATCTTCGAGTACTGACCTGTCGGTGCATATATAATATAAGCAGGCATTGATCCGTCTCAACTTAGCAAGAAATAGACTAAACATAAGGTCCCAGCTTTCTTATACCTCCCGCTTCCTACCTCTTCAACTGTGATGGTTAGGGCTTGACTGTCGCATCAGCCTTAATTGCCAAATTAGTTTTATTTAATGGACACCTGGTCAATTTTAATTTTGGAAAAGCAAACTAGTAGTATGATATTATCTGGTCTTTTATCCATTGGATAGAAAAGTTCTCGCCTAAATTCTACCAATCTCCGGGATATTAATTAAACAGCGTAACAGGTATTTTCCCAGATTCTAGTAATTGATACTCCACCCACATACCGTACACAGACTCACAGACACGCCCACACCAGGCAAAATAATTAAAAACCAAAGTTCAGGAAGCTGACAGATTGAAAGCAACAAGTCGTTCACAATTAGACCCAGTTTAGTAAATTACGAACCCAGTACGTAACAGTGAGTTTTACGTTTCAATCTCGCTAAATGTAATAAACCGCTTACAATTAGTTTTTCTAACAGCACTTCTTAATAGAAGTCCTGTAACCAGCTTTAATATCCTCTCGCCCATCGCGTGATATTCTGTATACTTCTCTAACGAAGTCCTGGGCCAGTATTCGATCCTGATCGCACATCGCGAAAATCTAGAATTATCGAAGGAATCGTCCTTCCATAATCCCGCATCTGTAAAACACTTAGTTTATCCTGTCCCTGATAATCATTAACCTAAAACGTTCCGGAAGGGTTAAAAAACGTATTGTTATTAACGCCGACCCGGGTAAAGGCGTCCAAGTGACCACCGCATTAAGCAAGCCCGCACCCAGTGTACTCAAAGCAAGACCGTTTGTATTAATTTCAAAGAGTTTAATAACTCTTAAACACCACCAATTTTGTTTTACTAAAACTTCCGCTAATTACTAATAGTAATTAGAAATATATTAATTCACCGTAATTAATACCCCACCGTAAATAGATAGTTAGTTAATAAAAACGTTGTAAATATTATTTAGTTTCCTTAAAATTTACTTTCATAAAAGTTAGATGTATAAAACTTGCATTTATACAATTAAACTTGTATTCTTTGTAAAACAAATAAAGCGAAAATAATCCCTTCATTTCCTGTTGGACCGTAAAAACAGGTAGAGGGAGTATTACCCTCGTTATCTTATCACCGCAATCCCCGGCCAACTATTATAAACACAGTTATATTAACTGTATAAAATATTTCCAACTATCTGCTATTAGACAGGTCCGGTTTTTACAATTTTAATTTTATTTTAAACTAAATAAAATTTCCGGTTATATTGTAATATAAATTAGGATTAGGATTAAGATGAGTGTATAAATATCTCGCTAACCGTATTTTCACAGAAAACGTAAAGAGAGAAGTTGCCGGGCGAACTCCACTCCAACCAGTAAACACAGGCGCCCACCCAGAGAATCCTGAACCACCGACCGACAACCTGGGGGAGCTAGAGGTTCCGATCACTTATACTCTCTGTTATTTGTGTTTATTTACCTGAAGTACTTTGTTATTTTTTACTTATCGTTTTTATGTTAGTTATATTAATCTTAAGCGCAAATATTTAGCTTTTATAAACAAAATAAGAGTAATATACATACAAAAAACCTTTAGGAATCTATTGTTCAGTGTGAATTACCCGGGTCAACACCAGTAACAACAAACATCGGTTGAGCTAGACCGAGGCAAATTAACCTTTACTTTAATTAACTTTAATTAACGTGAGCAAAAGCAGCTCACAAAAGTAGCACCAATAAATTGCTACAGAAAAAGCAATTGTTACTGTAGTCGGTTAAGGGAAACAATTTTTTTAAGAAAAGAATAGCTTGAGACCACTACTTAAGAACTTCCCCTTTTTTTATTTACTTTAAAACTTTAGTCTGCTAGGGTGATACTGATTCTAGAATCTAACTTTAAGACTTAGGTTCTAGAAGCCAGGTCTACAACGTTTAAAAAGTAATATAAAACGTTATAACACGTTACTATTTTAATTAACCGTCTTTTGTGTTTAGAAAATCATTTATCCAGTCGTATACCCGTTTCTTAATTGGCAAATAAATTTAGAAGCATAAACTTATTATTCCGTCTTTTTAAACACTATTTAAAGTTAAGAAGGACAACAATAAAGACACACTTAAGAGGTGCGACTAGTAAGTACGAAAACAGTTTCCGTTGAAATTCGTTATCTTCACGTAAGTAGTCAGAAACTCAACCTATATAATATATTTTTAGTTAAAAAGTAAACTATAGAAATTGTCGATATCTCTTTCATTAATATTCTTTAATCCATTTAACAATAACTGTATTGTTGAGAATACTTTTATATAAAACTTCTGCGTCTGAGCTTGTCTTTGTTTGCGTCTGGGCCTGCATCTGCGTCTTTCTGCATCTGCTTCTGTGTCTGTGACTGTGGCTACGTTGTGCCTTTGTCTGCCTCTGCCTCTACCGCTGCATCTGCCTCTGCCTCTACCTCTGCCTCTGCCTCTGCCTCTGCCTCTGCCTCTACATCTGCCTCTGTCTCTGCCTCTGCCTCTGCCTCTGCCTCTGCCTCTGCCTTCGCCTCTGCCTCTGCTTCTGTGTGTTGTTACACCATAAAGATCAGGTCGCAGGTTCTAATTTGGAGTATACTTTTTTTAATTCAATCAACGGTTGTACTTAAGTTAGAGAGTTACAATTACATAAATGTTATAATGTAATTTTTTGTAAATTGCTTTCATTTTGATTCTTTAATAGGCATATTAAAAATGCGATGTCATCATCTCCGACGTCATTATAGCCATTAATTCACGGAACATTTTACAAAAATTTTTAGGTTGGCAAAGCTTGATCCGGAATTATGTCATGCATTTCACTCTTACAAAATGTGTCGAAAATAGGATGCGTTCAGTGAAAACTTTGATGTGAGCAAATTCGTGACCATATTTTTGGTAATTTGACGTATTTCACGGGACGAACATGCAATATTATCTTCCTTTTTCGTGACAAAATTTGGATAAAACAAAAGGCGACTAGATCACATTTCCACTTTTAAAATTAATACATTACCAACCGCCATAAAAATCCCTAAATAAAGTAAAGTAAAAATGTTTGTTTAAAAACGGACAAAAAAGGGCAAATACAAACAACGTGATTCATAAGACCTTGAAGCACTCATTCTTGAGCTTACACATATGCTGAACAGTGACACTTAGGTAACTAATGTCAAATGAAAAGAAAGCGTTTTTGTTTCAATGTCGATGATTACTTGATTAATCTATATTGTATCTTAAACTTAATAGGAATAAAATACACGCTTTCTGAAAAATTATACTATTAATAAATCGATACAAGTGATTTCATATTTCATTTTTCAGTTTCAAAATAATTTACGTCTGCTTTTTTTTTCAGGTGGGAAAGTTTTTCCAGTTGGCTTTTTTAATTTGGTTCAGTATTCGTTGGGAAATTTTTCTTCAAAATCTGAAATAAGTAGCGATTATGATTCATTCCTTTCACTAATCAATGCAATCAAGGCATCTTTTGTATAAATTGTTATGGACAGGAGGAATATCATCTGTCAGTACTAAAATACGTTCAATGCAGTACTTATTATGGTCGAGTGAAATTCTTTATTTCCAGAATTACCTTTAGGTAGGTAACAGGCTTAAGCAAGTTAAATATTATTTATTTTATACTTTATACGACCAGGGTCCCAATATTGGTAAAATGTTTTTTTAATGTGGATGAATGTGTTGCTTCGTCATCTTTATTTTACGTTTTCCTATTCATTACTTGTAGCGACCCTCTTTTTAAACGGATACTTCCTTAACTATTAATTCTCAATCGATAGATTAATTCATAGGGATGGCCTAAACCATAAAATGAAAGTAGACAAACGCTTATATTAAATTAATTAAACATAAGATGTCTATTACGTTCGCATATAAGACAATTTAAGTAGGTATTCCATATTTTAATAATTCAGAGTTTTTTTGTGAGAGTAGAAATATTTGTACAACAGGTTCTCTTTGCAACAATTATTTATTCAAGTTAATGATTTCGTTAAACTTTTCACATTTGAATATTTAAAGAACCTTTTTTAAAATACGTTTAACTAAGTTTGACTTTATCACTAGAAACAAAGCAAGTTTTAATAAAGCTATCATAATTTTATTTTAATGTTGAAGACGTGTTAAGAAAGAATCATACTTAACCTAATTTTTTACTTCGTGAAATATTCACAAAAGGAGGTTAAACACTGCGTTTCGTAATTTTTTTGTTAGTCTAATCCTACACTAATCTGACTTTAATTCCTGATTAAACTAAAAAGTCTAACACCTACTTATATTTTAACGAGCTCGTAGAGTTTTAAACCTAGTTATGCCTTTTACATATATAATGTGCATAAAGTTTTATTATATAGTATAAATAATAAATTATACGAAAATTTTGATCAGTAAGCTAGACATTTGAAACATTGACTAATTTACTATTGTAGCATCAACAATGTCATTGATCTGTACATAAAATTTACTGAACGTATAAATTTTACTGTAACTAGTTATTTTAACAATTATAGCTTAGAGAGTATAGTATTAAAATCCTCAATTGCCCGATTTTTAAAACCGTTTTTTGTGTAGTCTACGGAGAATATGGAATATACCATATAAGTAGTGCCGTATTTACCATTACGCAAATTACGCACATGCGTAAAGCGCCAAGTTTCAGAGGGCGCCAACATTTATAGATGACACAAAGAAATGTAAATCACGTAAAATTAATTGTTGTAAATAAAACTTTAAATCAAAACCTTGTTAATTTTTTGTCTTTATAGTAACTTTTTTTAACACTTTAAACATACTAAAGGATACACACACGTATAAACCTTCCCAAAGCAATTTAACAATTTTATTGAATTGAAATACATTTGGTTTATGTTTAAACCACGGCGGCAAGTACTGTACTCATGTTTTATCATACCTTGATTGTGTTATGAATGTATTCATTACCAACTAAAATGTTTGAGCTGTTTTTTTTTGTTTGGGTTTGGTTTCAAACGTGAAAAGTATCCAACCAAACAACCGACTGGAGACTGCCGAAAGTTTGCATTGAGACGCTACAGTGTCGATGATGTGTTCAGCAGGTACCCTGAATAATTAATATACTTATTTAATTAATCCGAACATATTAAGTTTCTGCAGTCAAAGATTTCTTTTTTATTTTGATGCAGTAGGTATATTATATTCCGTATTCTGATTTCAGTTGTACGTTGTACCGTTCGTTGCTTTGTACGCCTATAATTTATATCACTATTGTAACGCACCTGCATACGCGATAAGAAACTACCCGTATGCTAAAAATAACCAACACGGTAAACATCAATCGTCTATTCAGTCGTCTAGCAATGAGTCACCCAGCATCCAGAATATTCCATCTTTTCGTGTTTATATATAAAAAGGAACCCAATCAGAGATGATTAATTGCGAATTTAGTCGTCGTGCAGTATTGAATATAAATTAGAATTGTGCTGAGATAAATTAAAAGCTTAAGTGTTAATTTGAAAATGTAAACTTTCACCATTATCACACATAATAAAATACTTATCTTTTTTGGGTTCTTTAATGGGGTATTTTGAATTATACAATCTAAACGTTTCGATAACACTTACAGTTATCTTCGTCAGTAGTAATATCTATTAAAAGTGTTAAAGATGTTGAAAACAATTTTGTCAAAGTTGAAAAATTAAAACATAAACAGCAGCCTGCTATTAATATAATAGTTTGAGAAACGTATAAAGCCAACTATAGAATTAAATTAAATTTAATTCTAAATTAATAGATATTACTACTGTCGAAGATAACTGTAAGTGTTATCGAAACGTTTAGATTGTAAAGGTAAAAAATCTGTTGGACCTGACAACCTAGCTGATTATGTGGTAAAAGGTTGTGCGGATTGTTTTATTGTGCCTCTTACGTTCCTATTTAATCTAGCATTACAATCTAATAACTTTCCAACGATATGGAAAAATTCGAGAATATGCCCAGTGTTTAAAAAAGGTGATCGTGCTAATATAATAAATTATAGACCTGTGTCAATTATTTGCGTGACTGCGAAAGTGTTTGAGATTATATTATATAGTAGGATCTTTCACGCTATTTGTAGTCATATTAGTATCTACCAACACGGATTTTTACCTAAACGATCAACGTTGTCTAATCTACTTAACTTGATTGAATATGTGTATGAAGCTTTTAATAAAGGTCACGAAGTTGATGTTATTTACAAGGTGGATCATGGTGTACTAATTAAGAAATTGCATCTAAGAGGATTTAGTAATTCAGTCATAAAGTTTATTTATTCTATTTTAACCAACAAGCAGCAGTATGTTTCGTGTAACGGCTATACGTCCGATAGCTTCGTTGCTACATCTGGAGTGCCACAGGGTTAAAATTTAGGTCCTTTACTGTTTTAATTTTTGTGAATGATTTGATGGAGTGTGTAAAGCATTCACAGAAATTAATTTTCGCAAATGGCCTTAAAATATATTTGAGGGTCGAACATTACCAAGATTGTAAGTCACTGCGGCATGATATAGGCAATATTCTTAAGTGTTGTGATGCTAACAGATTATCTCTTAATATAAGTAAGTGTCGTGTTGTTAGTTTTAGTAGAAAAGTAACTATCGAATTTGACTATTACATGAACACAAGTAAGCTACAGCGTAGATATGAAATAATTGACTTGGGACTTACATTTGACACAAAGTTCAATTTTAACTCGCATATCTGTAACACTGTTAGCAAAGCAAATAAAGTTTTATGGTGTGTTAAACGTTACTCACGGTCATTTAATAATGTAAATACTCTTGTACAATTGTACTATGCATTAATAAGACTCATACTTGAATGTGCGATGTTGGTGTGGTGTCCAAGGCAAAAATACCATATAAAATCATTAGAAAATGTTCAAATCAAATTTGGAAAATATGTCTGCTTCAAAGTTACCGGTGTTTACCCTGCAAGAGATATATTTAATTATAGTAATGTTTGTAAATGTTACAATATTTCCACTTTATCAGAAAGGCGTGTTCATAGTGGTATAATGTATCTTTATAAAATCATTAACAATCTGGTTGATAACCCTGAACTTCTACAATTAATCAGTTTTAACATACCTAAAGTTGGCTTGAGAAACAGTAATACTTTTTATTTACCTGTGAGAACAACCAATTATGCAACAAACTCAATTATGTATAGAATATGTACTATGTACAACTTAATAAGTAGAGAAACAGATATTGATATTTTTGCAATAAATTGTCATCTATTTGAAAAAACGATGTCTAGTATTGATATTGCAAAATTGAGAGGTGTATAAAATTATTTGTTCAATTTGTGCGGTATTTGGGTAGATTGTATTTAATAATTTAGAATTTAACTTATTTGTGTTTACCTTTTCTTCGTTTTATTTTCTATGAGTGTTTCGCATTCAGTTATAATTTAAGTTGATCTGTTAATGGATTATTCTGTTGGTCAATAAACTATTATTGCTATTATTGTATACTTTAAAATACACCATTAAAAAACCCAAAAAAGATAAGTATTTTATTAAGTGTTAATTATTTATAGTTCTGTATTTAATCATTATTCGTAGTGAATAAGATTTTCGTGTTAACTTTTGTGTTTATATTAAATAAATTACGTACCGTTATTAAAAGCGTAACACTATTTTAGTTTTTTTAATTTTTAATTCAGTAATGAGTGAACATCGGATAAAATTAAATGGTACACAGTATAAAAAACTTGCTGATGAAAAACGCAAGCAACAAGAAAATGTTTTAAATAAAACTAAAAGACTAGAACACTATTTCAGTTTATAAGCGCCTGCAAAACCTCAATCTGAACAGACTTTGCATATGCCTGAAAACCCAGATGGTACTTATAGCACTAGAACTATCTTAGACAATGATGATACTGAAGCTGTTTTAAATGTGCATGTTTCAACTGAAAGTGTCAGTGCTTCTAGTGGTAGTGGTAGTAATTATGGGTTAGGAACAGATTATATTGATCCTCAGCCAGATTCTTCAAATGATACTCAATGTACATTTTAGGTTTTGGGTGAGTAGCAAGAGCATGTAAGAGACGATCCCGCTGAATGTGTTCAGTTAAATAGTCAAAGCATTGACTATTTATTATCCCAAGAAATCAATCAGCACGCGTTCGATGATTTTTCAGCAACGATAACAGAAACTGTTGGAGCGAGCAATCCGAAAGGTATGGTTCAGCGTTCCTTGAATAAAAGTGTGTTTTGTCGAAAATTAAAAAATGGTGAAGAACAGTTACGAAAATTTTTTTGGTGGAACTTCAGAAATAGCAACAGAAGGTGTCAATGACTGGAGTAATGTAAATAGAATATTAAATCTTCACGAAGTATCTTGCGAATGCTCCAAATGTCAAATTTTATTATTACATAGAAAAAATAGTGCTGATACGGACAGAATTACTTTATGAACAAATTAAAAGTCAAACTGAGTGTTGGAAAAATGTGTTCCAAAGGGTAGTTGTTATAGAGCGTAGAAAAGTTTGGGGCTCTAAAAAATGGAAATTACATGATGTGTTTAGAACTTATCTCAGAGTTCGAAACACATATCAGAATGTGGACACCCTGACAGTGGCAAAACGTCTTATTTATCGTCAAAAATCTGTAATGAATTTATTGAATTGATGTCGCGAGAACTTTAAATTACATAATTCAAAATATTACAGCATTATTGTCGACTCTACACCTGACATTGCACCCATCGACCAATTATCTATCATTATACGATATGTTCAGATGAACGGAAAACCTGTGCAGCGGTTCATTGGATTTTTGCCAAACGTGGGTCATAAATCAGAACAAATATAAATTGCTTTGTTATCAAAAATTGGAGGATATTAACATAGAATTAATAAATTGTCGTGGTCAATCTTATGAAAACGCTAGTAACATGTCAGGGGTTTACACTGGCTTGCAAGCTCGCATTAAGAAACGTAATCCACTTGCCTACTATCTTCCTTGCACAGCACACTCTTTGAAATTAGCAGGGGTGTGTGCAGCGGAATACGCTAAAGAAGCTGTTACATTTTTCGATGCTTTGCAGCATTTATATACTGTTTTCTCAGCTTCTAGTCGTCGATGGGAAGCTTTACAATCAAACTTAAAAAATAATGCTAAAGTTCCAAAACGAGACACAAAATGGGACACGTTGGTGTTCACGACATGATGCCGTAATTAGTTTGTGTGAAAATTGGAATGAATATTTGCAAACTTTAAAAGAAATCATGGAAAATCTATCTGAAAAGCCAACCACACGTGTAGAAGCAACTGGAATAAAATGACAACTGCACCGTTTCGAATGCGTCTTTATGAGTGTATTTTGGGAAGTGTTATAGAACGTTTTCACAAAATCAATAAAAGTCTTCAATCAGTTGCTATCGATACCAGCGATATAACACAGCTCTTTTCCTCTTTAATTCGGTTTGTAAAGTCCTTAAAGATCTGAAGACACATTTACAACTTTTGTTAACAAAGCAAAAAAGCTTGCAGAAGAATCATATGAAGATGAACAGCAACGAAGCCGGAAACGAAAATTCTTTTCAGATGAAAGCCGAGATGGTGAAATGAAAAATTAAGAACTGAGACAGTTTATGCTATTTTGGATCGAGTTGTTATGGAACTAGAGAAAGGAGCTGCAGCATATGAAAATGTTTTTCAGAAATTTTCATTTCTCTTCTATTTAAATGAATGTTCACAACAATTTTTGCACTATTGTGAATTTTTAAAAGAAGAGATTTCAGAAAATATCCCACTTATTATATTCAATTCGATCCCAAAATCTACAATACAGAAATTGTGTTCCGAAGTATTGTGTCAATGGCAGTGACTGTCTGTTCAGCTGAACGGTCATTTTCTACTTTAAAGCGACTTAAAACTTATTTACCGCCAAGTATGAAAGAAAATCGGTTAAATTCATCGACGATTTTGATTATAGAAAGTGATTTAACTGAAAGTTTAAATTATGATAAACTGATTACAGACTTTGCTGCAAAAAAAATCACGTCGAAAACAATTGTGAAATTGTAATTTATTATAAGTTTTGTTATGAACGAATAAGTTCAAAGGTAAACATGTAATTAAAAATTATTACTAATTTTATTAAATACATAAATAAAAAGTTTACCTCGAGAAGGATTTGAACTTACGACCTATACTTTTCTAGACTACCGCGCTAACCAACTGCGCTATCGAGATTCAAGCCCCAATTGATGTAAATTTTGTCTTTATGTGTGGAGAACTAATGTAAATTCTAAATATAATGTGAAATTGTAAGTTTTATTATTTTAAAATGTGTATTATAAATAATAAATTATCTTGCGCTACAATCTCTACCTTTGCTTTTAGCGTAAAAATTAGATTCCTAGGTATGACGTTGTCGTATAGTAGATACTAGGTTATAATCATAAATACTCTAATTACAAGGCGTGTATAATTTGTTGCGTAAAGCGGAAAACACCTATATCCGGTACTGCATATAAGTGGGTAAATGTCTCGATAACTATATTGGATAAAAGATGTTAACTATTTTTTCTGCATCATAAACTTATGTTATATATTTTTGATGTTCCTTTCAACAATGTCAGAAAAATCGTTCCGCCAGATTAGGTATATAGTTGTATACTAACCTCACTTCGAGATGTTTTTCTTACATCCCCCTATACACCTGTTACGGTGTAGTTAGTTTATGTAATTGTGTAATTAAACATAAAAAGTACGAAGACTCTCAATAAATTAGAAAATATCTGAAAGGCTAAATTGGTTTTAATCCAATCACTCTTTCTAAAATGACCAAAATAGATGTTAGTTTCTGTCATCTTTATCACGACTTATGTACATATACATACTTGTTTAACAATGTATTGTAGTTATTTATTTATGCGATTAAGTATAAGAAAAAATAAGTCATAAATATTAATAAGACGGTGACATTTAGATTAGTTAAAGATCCTACAGGCGCTCCCTTTTTCGATTATTCAGTGCTATAAACAATAGGTTAATGGTCCATGATATGTAAATAAAAAAAATTTTGTATTGTATACTAGCTAAACAAATTAGTAACATTATAATTTTAGTTGATAATGCACTTATGAAAGTCAATTATGTAACAAACTTATTTCAATATATTAAAACTATTAATCGTTGAAACATCTATATTATATTACCAACCAGTTAAATATACAAGTGTTGAAGTACGTAAATCTTTTTTATAAATGATTTCTAATTGCAGTTATATTTCGATAAATTAAGATCAAGGTTTAATGTCGTAAATTATACCCTTTGCATGTTAAGAGTAAACGTGTGAGGATACACACTTCGTCAGATGGAACACCATTTGTTAAAAGTATTTTAATGAATGCTCTTAGACAGGACCGAAATCAATCACGAATCACGTTTAATACAAAACAAAATGCATAATGCGCATTTACTTTTTATTGCAGCGAAACCCATTAAAGTTAGAATAAAAATGAAACAGTAAATTAGTACTTATATTTTAAGTAATGTACATCACTTTAATCTGTTTAAAATTGTGTGACATTGTAAATTAGGATTATATTGTTTTTCTAATAGTTTAAATAGTTGCATCTTAAGATTCTCAATTTGCCGTTTGACCAAAATTCAAATCAAATTTTTCAAGTTAAATAAAGTACTTTTAAACATAAAAACTACTAAGGTATTCTGTTTACAAAATTTGAACATTATTGGAATCATAGAATATCTAGCAATGTAGCTGTTAAAAATTTGTTTATTTATTACAAGTAATTTTAATCCTACCTTAAAATTGTCATAATTAAAAGATATATATTTTTACATAAAGGGAATTACTTGAGCTCACAATTGGTCTCAGAGCCATTCCTTCTTTGTGGATCGGTAAACACAATAAACGAACTTCTGAAAAGATGTAAAAAAAACAACATACTTCAAGTAGATGACAAATTCTACCAACAAGAGTTTGGGAAAGTGTAATCCGAATTTACTAAAAAACCATAGATGTGGTTTACATAGTGAAGGATACTTCGTAGTTTGGCAACACGGAAAGTAACCCTTGGATGGATGCCTCGATCATCTAAATAACCGGGAACCCTCCACAAAATCACAATGGAAATGGAGTCAGAAGAAAAATGCCATTCCAAGATATACTTGTACACAAGAGTGATAACACTTTCACAACAAGTGAAACCCACCCACACGGGAAGTAAACTACACTACAACTCCAATTACTACAAAAGTGTGAAGTTAGGCGTGGCAAGGCGCTTGTACAATAGAGCTGAAACAATATGCTTTAAACCAAAGGACCTGAGAAAGGAAAAAGCAAATATTGCTTACACTTACATTAACCCCGATCTAACATCTAACCTAAACAAGAATAGTGTAACGGAAAAAGAAGAACCTACATACATAGCGGTAATACCTTATTACCTGGTACCTCGGACAAAATACCATGGATAGGCAGTAAATAAAAGATAGGCACTAGCTTCTAATTCACAAGAATTCTCAGAGGAATACTCACCAAAACCAAACCATACAATGAAACCCAGAATTCCAAAAACCTACTATGAGAATACGACAGATCATACATAGGAGAGAGTAGTAGACCACTCAACACAGGACTACAGGAACATAATAATACCATCCATAAAGGCGAAACAGAAAGATCCAGATCGCTGAACATGTCTGGAACGAAGAACACCTAATCCAAACGAATAACGTACAGATAGTAGCAAAGGACGAGAGTACAACTCGCCGAAACCTCAAAGAAACCACTTACATAATACTGGAAAAACATCCGATAACCCAGGCTAGTGTAAAAATGAAACTCATACAGATGCCAATAACGCACGAAGAGCTTATGCACAATACACCTGCACAACTACGAAAAAGTTATATATCTCCACTTCTGGTGATTCGACCCTTGATTTCACCACAAGTCGAGCACTGAACGCCTGAATATGGCTGGTTAGATGCACCCGAAACATCGTGATGTAGGACATGGTTCTTTTAGTAGCCAACAAGAGCAGACAAAGTGGAAAGAAGGATCAGATATATATATATATATATATATATATATATATATATATATATAAGTGTATGTATAACATACAATACAATATCCTGTGTGATACCTGGTTCATATTTTATTCTTTGCAAATACCGATGGTCAGTCCATTGCGAGTCATCTACGTCATCTACGTCATCTACGTCATCTATGTCATCTATGTCATCTATGTCATCTATGTCATCTATGTCATCTATGTCATCTATGTCATCTATGTCATCTATGTCATCTATGTCATCTATGTCATCTATGTCATCTATGTCATCTATGTCATCTATGTCATCTATGTCATCTATGTCATCTATGTCATCCATTCCATCTATGTCATCTATGTCATCTATGTCATCTATGTCATCTATGTCATCTATGTCACCTATGCCATCTATGTCATCTATGTCATCCATGTCATCCATATCATCCATGTCATCCATGTCGTCCATGTCGTCCATGTCATCCATGTCATGTATGTCATCCATGTCATCTACGTCATCTACGTCATCTATGTCATCTACGTCATCTATGACATTATGTCATCTATGTCATTTGTCATCTATGCCATCTATGTCATCTATGTCATCTATGTCATCTATGTCATCTATGTCATCTATGTCATCTATGTCATCTATGTCATCTATGCCATCTATGTCATCTATGTCATCTATGTCATCTATGTCATCTATGTCATCTATGTCATCTATGTCATCTATGTCATCTACGTCATCTATGTCATCTATGTCATCTATGTCATCTATGTCATCTATGTCATCTATGTCATCTATGTCATCTATGTCACCTATGTTATCCATGTCATCCATATCATCCATGTCATCCGTCATCCATGTCGTCCATGTCATCCATGTCATCTATGTCATCCATGTCATCTACGTCATCTACGTCATCTATGTCATCTGTCATCTATGTCATCTATGTCATCTATGTCATCTATGTCATCTATGTCATCTATGTCATCTATGTCATCTATGTTATCCATGTCATCCATATCATCCATGTCATCCATGTCATCCATGTCATCCATGTCATCTATGCCATCTATGTCATCTATGTCATCTATGTCATCTATGTCATCTATGTCATCTATGTCATCTATGTCATCTATGTCATCTATGACATCCATGTCATCCATGTCATCCATGTCATCCATGTCATCCATATCATCCATGTCATCCATGTCATCCATGTCATCCATGCCATCCATGTCATCTATGTCATCTATGCCATCTATGTCATCTATGTCATCTAAGTCATCTATGTCATCTATGTCATCTATGTAATCTATGTCATCTATGTCATCTGTCATCTATGTCATCTGTGATCTATGTCATCTATGTCATCCATGTCATCTATGTCATCTATGTCACCTATGTCATATATGTCATATATGTCATCTATGTCATCTATGTCATCTATGTCATCTATGTTATCTATGTCATCCATGTCATCTATGTCATCTGTGTCATCGGTCATCTATTTCTTAAAGACTGAAAAGTGTCCTTTATCCTGAGCATCATATTGTCTTTGGTTGTAGGAGGGCCTTTGTAGACTTGCTCCTTGATATATCCCCACAAGAAAAAATCCAATTTTGTTAGGTCTGGAGACCGAGCAGGCCATGTCACTGGTCCTCCTGTAGCAATCCATTTATTCTGAAATTCCCTGTTCAAATACACCTACAGCTTGACTGTAATGACAGGGAGCTCCATCTAGATGGATGCACATGGCTTCTCTTATACAGGGTTATTACAAATGATGTTCCCGATTTCAATTATAAATATTACTAGATTAACCTGTTTTAAGGCCATTTCAGTTTGTACCACTGGAAAGAAAAACTCATAAAGTTTTGTTTACATTCATTTAAGTACGTATCAGCTGTTTGTTAAAGTCAATTATTGTCAATTGTGTAATGGCTGAATTTGAAGACAGGAATTCATTTTATGTTTTGGATTATCACATCAACCAATCAGTTATTAGTGTGCAACGTCACTTGCGAACTAAATTTAATGAAGATCCTCCTAGCAATCACCCTATTCGCCAGTGGTACTTGAATTTTAAGAGAAATTGGTGCATTTGTAGAAAGAAATCAACTGGAAGGCCGTCAGTAAGCAATGACGCTGTAGAGCAGGTAAGGGAAAGTTTTACGCGTAGTCCACAGAAATCTACTGTTAAATGCAGCAGACAGCTTGGTATACCACAGCCAACAGTTTGGAAAATTTTACGTAAGCGTACAAATTTCAAGCCTTACAAACTTCAGCTTGTTCAAGCATTAAAACCAAATGACAAAGTTCTAAGACTTTCTTTTTGTGAGAACATGTAGGCCTTGATGGAAAATTAAAACTATGTAAAACGTTTAGTCTTTAGTGATGAAGCCACATACTACTTGTGTGGTAACGTGAACAGACATAATGTCATAATATGGGGCTCGGAGAACCCACACACCTACATCGTGCACTTGCGCGATACTCCGGAAGTTAATGTGTTTTGTACTATCACTTACAACAAAGTGTACGGACCTTTTTTCTTTGTTGGACAAACAATAAATAGAATAAATCTTGGACATGATGACGGAATGGCTTCTACCGTAATTAGAACAAGAATCCCTAAACTTCATTCTGAATGTTAAAACTGAACTTCAAAATCGACTGCCTGGCAGATGAATCGGTCGTGCAGGTCCAAGTGATGGTACACTCCTGAGCTGGCCTCCAAGATCTCCGGACATCAGCCTCTGTGATTTTTTCTCGTGAGGATACATCAAACATAAAGCGTATACACCACCAGAAAGCATACCTGAGATCCAACAACGGATTACCAGAGCTATCGAAACAATCGACCTGAACACTCTTAACAAAGTATGGCAAGAGGTTGATTACACGCTTAACATCTGTCGTATCACAAGGGGTTCATTTATAATTCTTGGCACCTGGGATGAAACTTTTTGAGCTTTTCTTAAAATGCAACCATTTTATTTTTTGTATGATAAAAACTAGATTTATGTGCACTTGAAATCATAAACATCATTTGTAATAACCCTGTATTTAAACGTACATCTTCCAAGAGAATTGGAAGTTCATTATGTATGTAGTGTAGGTACGTTCGACCATCGATATTTCCATAAAAAAACTATGGACTGATCAAATAATCACCTGTTATAGCGGCCCATGCATTCAGACTCCACCGATGTTGGTGATCAACTGCTCGAAGAATTAGAGGTTTATTATTCTCATAATAGTGAAAAGTATGCCGATTCACATATCCATGTTTATGAAATATAACTTCATCAGGAAAAAGCATAAAATTAAAAAAAAATGTTCTGCTCTACAACTTCGTTCAGCACCCAGTGCGACAATTCCAACGGTGCTTAGAAATCATTTTCGTTTAGTTCCTGGCAAAACTGTATGTGGTAAGGGTGAAATTTATTTTTCTTTAGGATCCTTGATGCAGCCTATTGGTTTATTTCTAATGCACTACTTACTTCTCTTTGGCTTACATAAGGATCTTCCGCTACCTTGGTCAGGACCATAAACTCTTTTTGTTCATTTGTTGCATTTTTTCTCTTTCAGTCTTCATATATTTCACTTAACCAATTTCATTGATTCGTTGTTTCAGTTTTTTAAATGCTATAACGCGAGAAGTTCTTCGTTCCGGATAACGTTGGGCATACAGCCTCGAGACCAGAAGGGCATTCTTGCAACTCTCACCCAAAAAATACACCATTTCAATCAGTTCTTGAGAGAAATTCATTTTACTGGTGTTGACAATAATTATACTTTAATAATATGACGTTTATGATTATTTATTTCACATTTCTAATTTATTTTCAAAGTCTGCTATTTGATATTAAGTTCCAAAAATTGCCTAATTTAAGATTTATTTCTAAGAAAATTGAAATATCTCAAAAACTATAAGTTTTATCCGAATGTGAAAAAATATAGGGTCTTCCATTTCAAAAAATGAAGTTATGTTTGCTTCAAAATTGGAAAAATTGGGTGCCTTCCAAAGATACCCGGTATACGGCAATACAAAAATAACATGTGCTAGTAAAATCTACATTGGTTACATCAAAGTTTGGTTCCTTTATTATCATTACTAACATTTCTACACCATATCATGTGATACCATGTATTTTCAGAATGTTTGAGTAAAAAATTAATAATCTGAGAATGCTGCATCTAAAGGAGTTCTATTTAAGAAAAAAAGTTTAGTACGGCCCTGGAATAACGGGGCAATATCTGCTGGCTAAAAATATTTTAAATCGATGGAGCATAAACTCTAATATACAACACCTTAAAAATATTTTCTTGAATTCTCATTTATAAAGCCAATATCCTCCGATACCGCACTAATGAATCACCCTATACATATATATATATATATATATATATATATATATATATTATGTATGTATATATATATATATATATATATATATATATATATATATATATCTGATCCTTGTATAGATCGCAGGACATACAGGGAGTGTGTTCCAAAGCCCAAAAGATTGCTGTTGAACCCGTTTTTGGGCTCAACACGTTTTTTTGGATATATTATAAATGTGTGTCCCGTTCTGTAGCAACTGTGTCTGGTACCTACAAGCGCTATTAAACATATATAAGTTTATTTCCACTAGTGGAGTTTATGATATTTCAAATAAAGTTACTGTATCTCAATTTTTTTAGCAATACTAATTGAATTTACAGAGTGAGCGCAAATAAAAATGTATAAATCATACTAATTACACATTACACATTGATGAGTATTTCATCCACCAATGTCCCGTTATTTCCTGGCTGCTCCAATAGGTGTTACAGTATGTTTGCTTTTTTTAATCCAAGTTTGTTGCCCGATGCCATTTTATAATAATTATTGCTATGTGCGTGAATAAGTAACCACTGAATGTTGAAATAAAATTTTAAGATTTTATACATGTAAATTGGCAAAAAGTGGAAGTGGTTACTACTAAGAACTGACCTGTGCAATCAAATGTGATAAACTTTAATGAAATCAGCATGGGAAGGTATTTCATATGATGTCAGCAAGGTTAAGTTAATAAATATTCTCAGTAAACACCACTAGGCGTGGAAGAGTATTTCATGTGATATCAGCAAGATTAATGACAGGTGTTAATCGATATTCTCAGTAAACACCAGTAAAGATAATAAAGAAAGTGCAATGTATGCGTCTGTCGGATGCATACTATTGCAACGTAATCTAAACGTAATGAACTAAAGCATGTGAAAGTATTGCGCAAGCATCAGTAACAGGTGTAAATGTCAATCACCCTAACAAACAACGACAAAGTACCGTAAAAGTGGAATATATCAAATCTTATATAAGCATAAACCAAAAAAACTCTAAGCGTTTACTATATATCTGTCTCATGCAAAACCTACTTAGTAACCTTGATAATTTATGTATTACTGTATAGCTTTGATCTATTTATATCGACAATGTTTTAAAGTCAAATACAGGTTATAACCAGTGTGCAATATTTCACCTTGAATGCGGGTTTATATGACTATATAAGCCGATAAAGAGCATGTTTATACCAATCAGTATATTGCACTCGTGATGAGAATTTTAATTGTAAACCTAAAGTACTTCTATAGTTACTTAAATTATTGATTGTTACATATCTGTTATCATAAATAAAATATTTGCTACAAGTCCATTACTGGATAATCGACAGTGCGTGCTCCATTTTATGCATTATTGGATACAGTTTTGAAGGTAACTATGAGTAAAGGTATACCAAGTAGTAGTCATATTGTCTATTTAACAAGATGTATTATTCCATTGTTGAAAACAAAAAGTAAATTTTTAAAGCACATCCGTATAATTAACACTAATATTAAGCTATTGTAAAATATAATTCAAAATAAAATTTATTTGGAGGTAAATGAAAATCTGCTTAAGCTCGAAAGCTATTTATCATTGTTACAGTGCTATCTTGTAAGACTTAAACAGTTCAAGAACGGTTCATAGAAAACAGGTAGTGGGATTGTCAATGTCGCTAAAAAGCTTACACGCAAATTATGTCGATACTCTCTAGATTCATGTTTTAATGGTAGGTTACTTACAGGAATTATAGTCAATACAGCGAACATCAAGGGTCTTCTTATTTTTTTACGAAATGCATACAATATTTTTGCACGAAAGGTTAAATTAATGTCAAGACAATCGATGCTAAAGGTAAATATTATTTTAGCCTGCAATTTCATTCAACCTCAAAATCATGTCATTGAGTTGAAGATTTTTGCCATAAAAAAAGTCATTGATATTGCGACCAATTTACGTGAGTGTTGTAATGAAGGTGTTTATTATAAATTACAAAAAAAAGTTTTCCGAAAGGGTTCTGGTTGGTCATTACATGAAGTTTTACATCTAAAGGTGGATATTAATAGTTATGCTCTATTGTAGCAAAAAAACGAGTTTACTGAACAGGTACCGGTTTATCCTGAACATATAGCTGTTTATACTAAACAGATAGCTGTTAACACCTAAACGGATCAGTAAGTACTAAACTATTGAAAGCAGAAAGATGAAAATCAAGGAAAATTATGTCAGAATTTGTACGACATCGTGCAAAAATATATGCTTATACTGTTGATGAAAAAGTTGTAAAAAAATCAACGGGTTCTACCCAAGCAAGCGTCAAACATCACAATAAATGATTATAAACGTGTTTTGTTTGATTGTAACTTAATAAAGAGATATCAACATGTGATAAGCTCCAAGAAACATGATGTATTTATACTCAAACAGGATAAAGTAATACTTAACCGTTACGATGATAAACGATTAGTAAATCTTAATTTCACTGATACTAGACCTTGCGGATATAACTTTACATAGCATTTTATTAATTCCTCTTCTGTTTCAGAAAACAATTTTATCATTATGAGTAGTATTAAAAACAAATTGAAGGAATAACTATGGTACAGTAGTGATCAAATCTACAGAAAGTACCTGAACCGTTCTTTAATGGGGAAATGCTCCTCTAAAAGCTTGTACTGAATATATTACAACATATTGCTGTTCCTAATTAGTGTTTTAACTGTGTGTTATAAATTTCAAAGTGACAAATGAATTTATTATTAAGACATTATTTGGTAAAAAAATTAAATTAGACAATACCATTCAAAGTTTTATGAAATTCTGTGTTATTAAAGGTTACAATTCATAAACTTTTAATGAAGTAGTTAAAATCTTAGGCGATATGAATTTACTTGATGACATGCCACTTAAATTGTACCTATACAATGTATTATGGAGTATTTATTTATTGTGTGTTTCGATCAATGCTAAATATCGCTTAGAAAATATAAGTTTTGCTTATAAGGACACTTTATTTATTATAACTGTATGTATTGAGAAAGCAGCATTAAGATAATGATTTTTTTTAGAAACACGTTGTTTATGTAGTATTTATATTTAAAATAAAATACAACTATTTTTTTGTTTTTATTTCATGTAAAAGCTACATACTTTGTTCAAAACTATTGCTACGACTATAAATAATATATTTAAAAAATTACAAGTTAAATGTCTAGTTATAAAACAATATCGTCTTTATTGATCCATGATCTTTCATCCAATCCCCACCACTTTACGAATAACTTATTATTCTTAGAACGTAGCACTTTTTCCACCAGGTACACGTCAGGATGCTTTATTTTCTTCTTGTTCATAAAACCCTCCTAGTACAGGTGTTCCTTCCATGTCTTCCAACTAATTCGTAACATGTGCGTAGTGGGGTTAGCAATGCGAACTTTCACAATCTTAAATAGTTCACTAGACCAATTGGGTGTGTATCCTTTAGCGAAAATACTTTTAAATTTACTAATTCGTATTGTTACCTACACAATATCGATTCCCATCAAATGTTTTTATGTGGGTGTAAGCCTCTAGCTTTGTATAATTACCGACATCTTTGGACTTCATTCCGGTAGTTCTGTGCTTACGATTGTTATTATCTTTCGTTAGAGTATCAAGTATATCAATCCAATTGTATTTACCTTGTAGGCTAAACGTCTTATATAGAGCACACATAATGGTTCTAATAACACGTTCCGCAATTGCAGCATTCTTTGTGCTATAGGTTGAGTAATGATTGACTCCATAACTCCATATTTTAGTAAAATGCTCATTGTATCTCTTCCAGCATCTGTTTACAAATTGGTAGGTTTCCGTCCTTTTTTGAAGATTGCATTGCCTTGATAACTTCTGTTTTCGTTTTTAATGTGTTAAATTCTGCCAAATCTGCTTGCCAAGGGTCATCAAAACCTTTAATTATTGTTCGCCTTCGTTTAAAATTTTTTCTTGTAGGTTTGCATAATTCGTTGACGAGTTGTAATTTGGACATGGTACTAATTTATCCACAATTTCTTTAAATTTATTTTGTTTTTACATCTCTAGATAAGCGTTAGAGTTTCCTTTAAAAGCTGTCTGAACTGCTTGTAGACAAAAATCAAGGTATCATTTACTTATAGCATCGCCACCTTCTTCCGGGTCGGCCAACTGTGTCAAACGGTTTCCATCCAAATTGAACCTTGTTGATATCAATGCATTCTCATGTATACTGTTTAAAAAACCTTCCTTGGTTGTGGGCGATGGTGATAGCAAGGATTTGATTATTTGTGTATACTTTTTGCTGCGGCTTCATCGACTTTGTCCACTCACATCATAATCTCACCTTGCAACATTCGTAGCTTCTAAAATACTTCCATAATTTATTCTATCTCTTGAATTTACTAGATTTAAATCGGGTTCATTCATAATAATCAGATCATGTAAACCTGGAGTTCCTTTATATGTGACGCCTTTAATAATAATGCCGTTTCCTTTAATTGTAACGGAGTATTACCAATTGTCCATTTGTCTGTTTTGGTATAGTGGACTCCATAAGTATGATCAATAGCACCTTGAGGATCCCTCATAATACGTTCAACGTATGTACTGCTTGAGAAATTCTTCAGAGATGGGTTCATTACGGGTAGTAGAACCATCTGTGATACCAAGAGGTTCTTCTTCTTCCTCAGTATTAATCTATCCCACGACAGATGCATCTAAGAAAGGTGGTGTACGAAGACCTGGAGAAGAATTTCTTTGAAAAAATGGTAACTGAGCTACGGGCTAGTAACACCTTTTCTGGAATCACCTATTGGAGTGAAGCCCGGTACCCTTTGAACTTGAACTAGCGGACTAGTGGGGGTAGTAGCGTGCTTTCTTGGAAATATGAATAGGGGTGGTTTTTTGGATTTAACGCCAATGCGCTCCTTTTTAGGTGTTTAAATTGTTTTATCTGGATTGATTTTATTTACTATTTCAGTTAGAGGTTCTATTGGGGGCTTATAAGTACTAATCTACCCAGCACTTTGAACACATGTCCCAAAACAATTTCATGCTTATGGTGGGACTTATACGATCCTCACACAGATGTTTCAGGTTTAATCCATCTTGCTCAAATAATATAATTAGATTCGCATTATCACGAATTAATTACTTTGGAAATTTACTGTAAGTGTGGCCCAAATAGAAACAGTCAATATCATTGCCTACCCATTGAAAAATATCGCGTTCGTGATATTGTCATTCTATAAAATGCTACATACATATATAAGCGTCAGAAATAAGTTCTAATGAGTTTTTTGTGTTCGTAAAAGTACAAGGGCTAAGAAAATAAAAAAAAATTTTTTTTAATTTAAAAAAATTGACTATTTTCAGTAGACAATCACCTTACTGAATTTCTTTAGTGCTAATTCAACCAGTTGACAATCGTTTTGACAAATAACAGTGTGAAAAACTTTTGGATATTTTTCATAAAGTTCACCCACTTGCAATAGCTATATTCGCAAATCAGCCGTGCCCGTTTGTGCAGAAACACGTCATTTAATTAAATAAATGGTAAATAAAATACAAATATTTGTACAACAATCAATGGTTGTAGGCGGATATTATATACACATCAGTACATTATTTAGACTATCCATTAAGGTCATGTATTGATTACTGAGCATTTTTTTTTCAACAATAAGGTATGATAATTAAGGAATGTCGCTATATCTAAATTTAGCACTAAAGCTAATATCTATATAGTAATTACGAATATTATTTTGCGTATTATTTCGTTTTAATTATTCCTAGCCGTTTAAAAAGTGTGAACTTCATACATCTACATCAAAAACAAAAAGGGCAACTTTAATCTAAATGGAAATACTTACTAACATGGTTGGAAAACACAAGGTAAATAGTTTAACTTTTACTAACTCTAAGCTTGGAATATAGCCTAGTTAGAATACACACTATTGCCCCAAAAGGGGGTTAATTATTGTTACTAATTTGCGGGCAAGGTTTATAACGCAATTACAACATACCCTGTCGTTACCAGCCTCCAGACATTAAACTCGCTATTTGAAACGAAATCATTTATAAAACAAGTTATAAATTTATCGCATGTTGTATTTATATAATTAAAATATAAACGTTATGTTCAGAGGTTATGTTCAACGGATTAATATATATTATGGTTTCGTACTCGTGAACTTTCTTTTACAAAGTTGCTACCAAAATAATTTTTGGTACGGCAGGATCGCATGTTTGTTGACGTGAAGTTGATGCACGTAGAAGTAACATGTGCCATAATGAGTATATATATATATATATATATATATATATATATATATATATATATATATTACATTTAATAAAACTATATGGGCTTAAGATGAAAAAGTAAAAGGATTAAAATTTAGAATTGATTCCTCCTTACGGCATTTAATAGCAGCCAAACCTTATACAAACAAATCTACAACACTTATATACTGTATCTACTGGTTAACTTCATATTTACCTTTGCTTGATTGCATTATTTGTTCTGCTTTTGTACTGTTGTTTGACCACTACACTGAGCGAACCATGCAGTTATTGTACATTACTAGCATGTCCCTTTTCTCTTCCAGCCTACACATGCATATGTAGATATATATATATATATATATATATATATATATATATTAGAAATCTATGCAATCGACTTCTTTTCATTAACTCTGAATCGACTCATTAGCTCATTTTACGTTTGGCAAAGTTTCGCGTGCGTGCGTGCGTGCGTGTGTGCGTACGTGCCCGCGTGCGTGCGTGCATGCGTGCGTGTAGGCGTGCGGGCGTGTGGGCGTGCGGGCGTGCGGGCGTGCGTGCGTGCGGGCGTGCGGGCGTGCGAGCGTGCGGGCGTGCGTCCGTGCGTGCGTGAGTGCGTGCGTGCGTGCGTGCGTGCGTTCGTGTGCGTGTCCGCGTGTGTGCGTGTGTGCGTGTGTGCGTGTGTGCGTGTGTGCGTGTGTGCGTGTGCGCGTGTGTGGTGTGTGTCGTGTGTGCGTGTGTGCGTGTGTGCGTGTGTCGTGTGTGCGTGTGTGCGTGTGTGCGTGTGTGCGTGTGCGTGTGTGCGTGTGTGCGTGTGTGCGTGTGCGTGTGTGCGTGTGGTGTGTCGTGTGCGTGTGTGCGTGTGTGCGTGTGTGCGTGTGTGGTGTGTGCGGTGTGGTGTGTGCGTGTGTGCGTGTGTGTGTGTGTCGTGTGTGTGTGTGCGTGTGTGCTGTGCGTGTGCGTGTGTGCGTGTGTCGTGTGTGCGTGTGTGGTGTGTGCGTGTGTGCGTGTGTGCGTGTGTGCGTGTGTCGTGTGTCGTGTGCGCGTGTGATGTGTGCGTGTGTCGTGTGTGCGTGTGCGTGTGTGTGTGCGTGCGTATGTGCGTGCGTGCGTGCGTGCATGCGTGCGTGCGTGCGTGCGTACGTACGTGTGTGTGTGTGTGTGTGTGTGCTGTGTGTGTGCGTGTGCGTGTGCTTGTGTTTGTGTTGGTGTTTGTGTTTGTTTTTGTGTTTGTGTTTGTGTTTGTATTTGTGTTTGCGTTTGCGTTTACGTTTTCTTTCGTTTTCGTTTGCGTTTGCGTTTGCGTTTGCGTTTGCGTTTGCGTTTGCGTCTGCGTTTGCGTTTGCGTTTGCGTTTGCGTTTGTGCTTGTGTTTGGGTTTGCGTTTGCGTTTGCGTTTGTGCTTGTGTTTGCGTTTGCGTTTGCGTTTGTGCTTGTGTGTGCGTTTGTGCTTGTGTTTGCGTTTGCGTTTGCGTTTGTGCTTGTGTTTGCGTTTCCTTTGCGTTTGCGTTTGCGTTTGCGTCTACGTCTGCGTCTGCGATTGCATTTGCGTTTGCGTTTGTGTTTGCATTTCTGTTTGAGTTTGAGATTGCGTTTGCGTTTGCGTTTGGGTTTGAGTTTGCGTTTGCGTTTACGTTTCCGTTTGCGTTTGCGTTTGCGTTTGTGTGTTTGTGTTTGTGTTTGTGTTTGTGTTTGTGTTTGTGTTTGTGTTTGTGTTTGTGTTTGTGTTTGTGTTTGTGTTTGTGTTTGTGTTTTGTTGTTTTGTTTTGTGTTTGTTTTGTTTGTGTTTTGTTTGTGTTTGCTTTGCGTTTGCGTTTGCGTTTGCGTCTGCGTCTGCTTGCTTTGCGTTTGCGTTTGCGTTTGCTTTGTGCTTTGTTTGGGTTTGCGTTTGCGTTTGCGTTTGTGCTTGTGTTTACGTTTGCGTTTGCGTTGCTTTGTGCTTGTGTGTGCGTTTGTGCTTGTGTTTGCGTTTGCGTTTGTGCTTGCGTTTCCGTTTGCGTTTGCGTTTGCGTTTGCGTTTGCGTCTACGTCTGCGTCTGCGTCTGCGATTGCATTTGCGTTTGCGTTTGTGTTTGCATTTCTGTTTGAGTTTGAGATTGCGTTTGCGTTTGCGTTTGGTTTGAGTTTGCGTTTGCTTTTTCCTTTGCGTTTGCTTTGCGTTTGTGTTTTTGTTTGTTTTGTGTTTTGTTTGTGTTTTGTTTGTGTTTGTGTTGTGTTTGTGTTTGTGTTTGTGTTTGTGTTTGTGTTTGTGTTTGTGTTTGTGTTTTGTGTTTGTGTTTGTGTTTGTGTTTGTGTTTGTGTTTGTGTTTGTGTTTGTGTTTGTGTTTGTGTTTGTGTTTGTGTTTGTGTTTGTGTTTGTGTTTGTGTTTGTGTTTGTGTTTGTGTTTGTGTTTGTGTTTGTGTTTGTGTTTGTGTTTGTGTTTGTGTTTGTGTTTGTGTTAGCGTTTGCGTTTGCGTTTGCGTTTACGTTTGTGTTTTCGTTTGCGTTTGAGTTTGAGTTTGAGTTTGTGTTTGCGTCTGCGTCTGCGTGTACGTCTGCGTCTGCGTCTGCGTCTGCGTCTGCGTCTGCGTCTGCGTCTGCGTCTACGTCTACTTCTACGTATGCGTCTGCGTCTGCATCTGCGTCTGCGTCTGCGTCTGCGTCTGCGGCTGCGTCTGCGTCTGCGTCTGCGTCTGCATCTACATCTGCGTCTGCGTCTGCGCCCGCGTACGCGACCGCGTCCTTGTCCGTGTCCGTGTCCGTGTCATTGTCTGTGTCTGTGTCTGTGTAACATATTCATTAGAAAAGGGGTAATAAAATGAACCAATCGACATTCAGAAGAAACGTGGCCGTCACTGCCCTGGACCGAAATAAAAGAGGATTTGTGTACCAAAGAGGAAAGGCTCATCGTATGTTGGAACTTAGGTATAACCACTTGGACCATTTAGTCGTGTTTCAGGACAAACAATCGCGTTGTGCTCATTGTCACACTAAAATCTCCACCAGATGTAGAAAATGTGATCTTAACGTACTTACATTTAGGGTTTTGTAATATATCACACGCCATAATAGCTACGTATATGCCTAATGATCTGCATATAGTGCCCATTCAAAATCAAAAAAACTTTTATCAATTTTTCTAGATAAATAACACCCATCGTCATTGTGTTTTATTTTTAGCATGTTTATATAAAAAAAAATAAAAAAACAATCCAAATGTCGTTTAGTCATAATATGGGTTAATTAAAAACGATCTAAAAACTTGCAGTTCTACTTTTATATTCTAAATAATTCAATGTTTTGTTCGTGATAAGCCATGGCCAGTCTGTTCATTTAAGGTACTACTGTAGATTAAAACCATCTGAAAGGGTAATATTCTTAATTAACAAAATTTACATTGAATGTAAGTGCAATGTATGCACTCCCACCTTATAGGTCCATCTTCCTTTCAAATTGAGACATTCGCATAAGCTTAAGCAAATATACATTTTCTTAGTATGTGAATTAATGTAGTAAGTGTGATTTTAGCCTACGGTTAATCCTTTTCAAGAATCTAGAAAGTTTTTGATTCATTCAAAATAAGCGTGTCTAATATATGTAAATACTTTCAGTTGACATAACATAATTATATAAGTAATTTATGTTCCACATAAATATTACATTTACAAAATTTTAATATATTAAAATTAGAAATAGTATTTTGTGTGAATCTTTTTATTTTGACTAAAGTTCAACTGTCAGCATTTTAAAAATATTTATGCAAATATTACCGCAGCATAGGTAGAATATATATATATATATATATATATATATATATATATATATATATGTATGTGTATGTTATTACCTCATAAAAAACCCATTTACGTTTGATTTTTTATAACAAAGAGATGATTTTTTTTTGTAAAGTAAGAAATATTGAAATTCAGAAACTGACAATCAAATGAAATAAATACTTTGTCTAGGTTTACATACCAATTTTAAAGTTATTTAAATTCCTGGTTGACAAATTAAGGATTCTAATTAAAATAAACATTTTTACGGCTTTGTTTATTTATTTTTTTATACATAACATTGAATTGAAAAGTACTACAAAGGTATTTGTACTGTGCCGCTTTCGACTAAATCGACAGTTACAATAGTGAATAGTTCGCATGCATTTGCACCACATTGCAAATCTTCATGCTTATCCGACCACCATTTAACTGATGGGAATATACTGTGATGTACAACTGGTGCATCTGTACCTATTTTATTTTATAAATTGAAAGGCGGGTGGAATTATTGAAACCATCTAGTAAATATGGGTGGATGTTGTATATTTTGATAGTAGAACTAAGGTGTGCTTGGAGATAGGTTGTTAAGAAAATAATTGAGATTTCTTAGAAACAGAATTAATGTTTTTTGGTACCGTGTCGACGTAAGAGACCGTCCCATTACCGGTGAAACACCTTATATATATATATATATATATATATATATATATATATATATATATATATATATATATATATATATATATACAGGGTGCACCATTAGTTCGTCGAAATACAATAAATCCGTTATTAAAGGAGATATCAAAAAAGTTATTTACCAAAATTATAGGCAACTTCAAACTTCACATTATAAAATTATTTTTGTATTTACAGTGTGTTACATATTACCAGAGTGAACCATACATGTTTTTTTTTAATAGGACACCCTATATATTATTTCAAATTTAGATTAAGCTCATCTCCCCCATACTTCCAATATAGGCTTTCATTACGTTATATGGGGTGTTTCAAAAGTTATGATCAATTTCCAACGAAAATCATTCTGATTTCAACGTCCTGTATACCGTAGACAGAACAACCTAACAATATTTTTTTCCAGGCATAACTTTTTGACATTGTTACAGTGTTACGAGAAAGTTTATTATTGCGCCAATTGAATATAGAGCGAGCCAAAACCCGAACACTTGATTTTGTCAATTTTTTCAAATGAATCACCCTGTATTTTATTTTAAAAAGTGAAAATATAGTTTATATTCTTTCATTTTTATTAAGCACTCCCTATAGCTAAAATCGTTAATTTCTGAGATAGTTTCAGTTTAATAACAGACAGAGATTTTTTAACAATTCTATTATAACAAGTTAGCCGTGGACAAATGACAGATATTATTCAGTAATAATTAGTAGCTTGTCATTTAACAAACTTCTTTGAGATGTGTGTGTAGTGTTTATTCATTTGTAAACACTTAAATACTGTTTGAAATGTACTTTCCTGTTGAGCAATTAACAGACATGATATGGGTACTGGGGAATGTATGAAAAATTGTTTATTAGCACAAAGAATTTACAAACAGAAATATCCCGCAGGAAGACAACCCAAGAAAATAACGTTGGAATGGTTAGTAGATCGTTTCAATCGTACGGGTTCAGTAGTTTATGAAAAAAAGGAAAGGACAAAACTTTTACTTAAGGAGGGAAATAAATTTAAAGTGATACTTGAAGTTACGCATAATCCACATGTTAGTACACGTGAAATCTAGGGTCAGCTTGATATTAGTGACAGGTCCGTCCGAAGAATACTGCGTAAAAATAAGATGCATCCATACCATATCCAGTTGCATCAAGAGTTACTCGAAGATGACTATCCCAGAAGGGTTGCTTTTTGTTAATGGGCTCAACAATAAATTCACAATCAGGCGGATTTTTTTGATTTTGTCCTGTTTGGAGACGAAGACACGTTTCATAAAAATGGAACTGTGAATAGACACAGTTTCCATTATTATTCGACAAGTAATCCCCATCTTACAGCAACTCATAGTAAAACTAGGTGGTCTTTGAATATTTGGGGTGGTATAGTTGGAGATAACGTAATTGGACCACATTTTTTCGATGGAACAGTGAATGGTCAGGTTTATTTGAACTTTTTAGAAAATCATTTACCATTACTGTTGGCAAATGTTCCTCTTAACATTCGTCAAAGATTGTGATTGTTACACGATAGAACTCCGGTACATCACACTAGATTAATTCATAATTATCTTAATACCCATTTTCCTGGAAGATGGGTGGAAAGAGGAGAACCCATTGCATGGCCAGCTCGTTCAACAGAGTTAAGTAGAATTGACTTCTTCAAGTGGGGTTATGTGAAAAACCGTGTGTATCAAATACCTCCAACCACACAAGATGATATGAAGCATAGAATACGAGAAGCATTTCAAAGTATTAATGTAGAAATATCAGTCGAGAATTTGAAGATCGACTGCAATGCTGTATTAATGTTTTCGGTGGACATTTTGAACATTTATTATGAAATTAATTAATTTTATTAGAACTTTGTCTTAATAACCGATGTTTTTTGAATTTTTTATAATAATTTGTCACACATTTATTTGTTCACGGCTAACTTGTTATAATAGAAATTTAAAAAAAAATCTTTCTGCTATTAAATTGAAAATATCTCAGAAATTAACGAGTGCTTATTTTCACTTTTTAAAATAAAATACAGGGTGATTCATTTTAAGAAATTGACAAAATCACGTGTTCGAGTTTTTACTCGCTCTATATTCAATTGGAGCAATAATAAAGAAATAGCACTTTCTCGTAATACTGTACCAATGTCAAAAAGTTATGCCTGGAAAAAATTATGGTTAGGTTGTTCTGTCTAGGGTATACGGGACGTTGAAATGAGAATGATTTTCGTGTACAATTGACCATAACTTATGAAATACCCTGTATACCGTTATGGAACCCTATATTGGAAGTATGGGGGAGATGAGCTTAATCTAAATTTAAAATAATATATAGGGTGTCCCATTTAAAAAAGTATGTTTGGTTCACCCTGGTAACATGTAACACCCCATATATACGAAAATAATTTTATAATGTGAAGTTTGAAGTTGCCTATAATTTTTGTAAATAACTTTTTTTGATATCTCCTTTAATAACGGAAATATCGTACTTCAATAATGGCGCACCCTGTATATATATATATATATATATATATATATATATATATATATATATATATATAGGGTGTCAAAGTTGTAATTTTATTTTCTATTTTTCCTTATTGCTTGAGAAGTGTTTTAGATTCGGTATATGGGGGTTTTCTGGTATGAGAAATAAGATTCTGCCCTTAATTTTGGCCAGACTTGTGAAGGGAATTATTTTAGTAAATAACCTGTCAGAAAATCTTTGCGCCACCCTGTATGCAATAATTGATGGAAAAATCGTAATCTCTGATCCTTTCTCAACAAAAAAGTTGTACATGTCTGGATTGTTTAAATTTAATAGTTTCTGAGATATTTGCTTTTAAACGTATCAATGCATTTTGAATTCACTGTACTACATATCTCTTTAACATAAATCAAGTAACTCTGAAAAATATCCGCATAGTGTTGCTATGGTTTCTAATGTTTATTATAAGATTACCTTCAGTGTCACTAATAATTATCAGTTAAAATTTTGATCTAAACTTAAAACGTTATGGAGTATACGTTTGTTGAATATGCTGATATGCATGTAATGTATGGGTTGGCACGATCTAATGCTTTTAAGAGCTCGAAGATTGTACGCCGAAAGATTTCCCAATAGACAATTGCCCAATTCAAAGACTTTCCAACGTATTGATCAGCGGTTACGAGAAACTGGCAAGAAACTTTTATTATCTTAAATAGTAAAGGGATGTGAAATTACATTTGACATTAACTTTTTGAAGGTAGTTTTCCATCGCAAACACGCATGAACATTTGATTTATGCATGATGGTGCTCCACCTCATTTTAACTTATTGGTTAGAGAGCATTTAAATAGAGTATAGCCAGACCGATGGATAGGCCTATCAGGACCTGTGTCCTGGCCGCCTAGATCACCGGATTTAAATCTTCTGGCGTGAATTGAAACGTGTTTATAATACTCCCGTGGAAACCAAGAGTGAACTACGGCAAATAATTTTCCACCATGCCCAGGAAATAAAGAATAACGTCCAAATACTTTGGACGATGCAACAATCACTAGCTCGTCCTGCTCGGGAGTGCATTAGGTAAGGTGGAGCTCTCATTTTGAAAAATTTGTGTAGTTATTCTTTAGTTAATAGTTTCCTTTAGATTTTCTATTTCATTCAGTATGTCTTTTTTTAAATAGTTTCTAATAAAGCTGTAATTCTTGTTGTAACGTATGAATCTTTTTATTAATCTTTAAGCTTCCAAAGCATTAAATTGGGTCAATCCGAACATTAAATGCATATCAGCATTATTCAACAAACGTATACTCCATAACGTTTTAAGTTTAGAACAAAAATTTAACTTATAATTATTAATGACACTGAAGGTAATCTTATAATACACATTAGAAACCATAGCGGATGTTTTTCAGAGTAACTTGATTTATGTTAAAAAAATATGGAGTACACCGAATTCAAAATGCATTGATACGTTTAAAAGCAAATCATCAATCTTTCATAAATCCCCAAAAACAAATCTAATGGATTGAAGCTCGGAGAACGACCTGGCCAGAGACTAGGTGCATCACATCCACGGTCAATTCAGCGATTAGCAAAGACCTCGTTTAGATGATTCCGAACATTTCGACCGTAATGTGGCGGGGTGCGCTCTAGCTGAAACCACATGTTTTGTCGCACATTTAGAGGCAAATCTTCAGGCAAATCTAGGAACGTATTTCTGAAAAAGAATAAAAAGTGTTCAGCGTGTAACCGGGGTGACAAAACGACTGGACCCAAAAGATCATTTTCCACTATTCCTGCCCAGCCCTTCACACTATAATGTGTTTGATGACGTCTCTATGGTAACTCTCGGATTTTCTTCTGCACATGCGTGGGTATTATGCAAATTGGTTATTCCATTGCGTGTAAGTGTGGCTTCATCCGAAAATAAAATAAATCGAATAAATCTTAGATCACGATTGTTTTATTGGCAAAGCCAATTACAAAAATCGAGTCTAGCTGCAAAGTCTGGAAGTTGAAGCGCTTAAACTTCGTATGAGTTTAATACATTTTCTTTTAAAACTCTATGCACTTCAGTAGAATTAATATTGCCATCCTCCTTATCTGTATTTATTTCTCTAGCGATCAACCTTGTACTCCCTAGCTGGAGTTTCTTCTGCTATTTGTAGAATACACTCCTCTTGGTTTATAAATAGCTTCCGAAATCTGGAATATCATTTAAACTAAGCACTAAATCAAAATTTTGCAAGAATAACTAAATTAACAAAAAGAATCAGTTAATTAAGGGAAGTGAACACATTCACAATAGGTGTGCGCAAAAAAAAGTTCGGGGGAAAATGAGTCACCTTGGTTTTTTAGTATTGTTTTCCTGAAAGAATAGAAAAAGGGCCCCTAATCGAACTGCATATTATTGCAAAATATCAACACAGAATGTTAAAAACACGGAAGTTATTAACAAACTTTGTTTTTTTGATCACTTCAACACTCTGTATACTGAGTACAACGCACCAAAATAGAAAAGTGACATAAGAAAAGTCTATTTATTATCGCACAAAGAATCTCTGGTTAGCGGATTGGACTACTAAGTTGTAACACCCTGTATGTATGTATATTATATATATATATATATATATATATATACGTAACTCATTAATGTGACGTCCACTAGAACGTGATTATTTCATGCTTGTAGAAGAAAGTGTGTACAGTGTAATGTAGTTCGAAGTTCAACGAAATTATAAATGTTTAATATTTTAATTTAGCACATAGTTTCAATAGCTTTCATATTGCTTCAAGTTAAATGAAAACCAATTTACATAAATCAGTGCATGTATTCACCCTACCTATTGTAGAGTTATCAATACGTCATGTAAAAACTAGAATATTTATATTTATTATAATATTTATATAAAAAAATTATTCACTATCAGTGTCACTCTCAGAAGTGGAATCGTTAACATATATAATTAATGGTTGCACAACCTCAAAATGTTGTTCAATTTCCCACCACTCTAACATAGACACTTGGCATGTTTAATGCATTTCTGCCAATATGTCCCATCAATTCGTTGCATGGATTCCATCCATATTTCTTTTACATGGTCACCGTTAAATTTGGAATTATGTCTTCCTATATTTTTGTTATCGGGTTCTTTGTAGTTTTCCCACACCAGTTCAATTGGATTAAATTAACAGTGATATGGTGGTAACCGTAATACTCTGTGTCCACACTTGTGTGCTAGGTCATCTATTTCGTACACCTTTGGTATCGCATTATCTACAACTAATTGCAGTAATTCTGTTTTAACCATGCTAGGTTCATAAGCTATGTTGTGTTTTAATATAATATTACATATTTCTTCCTTCTTAGATGAATTATTTGGAATTTTTTCTAGAAGTTTGGAATGAAAATTAGCATTGTCCATTGCAAGCATAGATAGTTATTTTAAGTTTGCAATTAAATTATTTTCAAATAATTTGGAAACAGTTCCGCACACATATCTCCATGATAGCCTGCACTTTGTGACTTTGTAGAAAACAAAAGTGAAGCATCGGAAATAAATCCATTTTCATTACCTACATGAACAACTAGAAGTCTAAAAAATACAGTTATTTTATTATGAATTATAATGTAATAACTAAATTACAATAAACCTTCTTCCTTAACCCATTGGCTTCTTCTTCACGCTTTCCTTAGGTTTACCATGCCAGCTTCTTTTGTGCGATCCTCGACTGAATATCCAAGTTTCATCTAAGAATACAGGATTGTATAATTTTTCTTCTTTATTTTGTAATATTTTATACACGATTGGCAACAATATGTGATTGTTCCAGTAAACCTATCCTGCCATCATCTACTTTAGATGGAAAGTCAATGGAATGTAAGAGACGTCTTCAACTTGATCTACTGAAATCGAAAACTTGACTATTGCTTAATTCTTTTGGTAATAACACCAGCGTAACATGTGTACCTATAAAAACAGGTCTAGTACTAGACATGTCTTGCATGTTTCTATTTCCATTTTGAATGCATTTCAAAAATTTTTTCTCTTTACAGCATCCTTCACACAGTCATCAACTTCGGTGGACTTAGATTTCGTACGTTTTCCCCGCTTAGTTGGTTTATTTTCTTTTTGAGTTTCTATACTGGGTGGCTAGAGAGAAAAATCTCCTAACCCGGAAGAAGAAATCTAGTCTTTAGCAACTGATGATGCCAATGGTGGAATAAGCGTGCATGAAAGGATATATTGCTCGAATTTAACACTAATCAGACTAAGCGTCTTGTTTCTTTTCTGTGGATTGACCGGACATGCGGATAGAGAAGGGGTTTGATGATAAATTTAGAAAAGTTAACATTTCTGGGCTCTGGTAGGCGTGAAATACAACCGTAGTACCTGTGAATTAGATTGTTGGTGGAAACTAGTTAATGTTGTGTGTGAAAGAGGAATAACGCAGTTACTGTACCCGGAAAGCTCTTAAATTAATTTTGAATGTATTAAAGGAATGTCTGTCGAGTACGGCATAGATATTTTGATTGGATAAAACATCTACGGTCCATGCAAATAGTTTTTTGGGTAGACCGTAGGCTAGAAGCTGGTTAAGAAGAACCTTATCCAAATGTATTTTTTCAGGGCAACAACGGAACACACTATGGGAAACTCGATGGAACTGTTCCAGATATGGGTTAAAATATTTGGATCTATGTTGTCGAAAACCATTATGCCTGTCATTCAATATCTAGTTATTCTTGAGGTATTTCGTGAGGTAAGAGATAATGCACTTCATCGTCATAGCATTGAAAGCAGAAATACAAATCTGTACTTAGCCTTTTGGGTCACTTTTTGTGTAGCAAATTTCCAATGTAGGTAGAATACCGCTATCGTACGTAATTTGAAACAAACTGGTACGAATGGGGGTTAATTTAAGAGCACACGTTTTAAGAACAATAGAGTGTATATCATTAGGACCACTAATCTTTTTGAGGTCAACATAGGTTAAGATCTTTCTGATTGTTTAGACATTAAACGTAACTTTTTCATCTCGTGGTTTGTTGGTAGAGGAACACTGACAGACGGATTACGTGTAGAATTGTGGAAGAATTGTTTGGCAAGTAGATACACTTTTGTTTTGAAGATGGATATTGTTTTTTATCAGTCATTAGACAGGGGAAGGAAATTTTAATTTGGATTTCTGGCTTAGGTATCTGAATATTTGTCTGCTGGTTTTTTCGAGCCTACTTTTTTCCCGTATTTTCACAGGGTTTTGGAAACCAACACATTGTTTGGAAGCCTTCGATACAATAATCAAGTTATGATAATATGCATGATAGTATTGCCTAACTTATTGCTACTCAATTCTTTGACTGTGTGAAGGATGCTGTAAAGAGAAAAAATTTATGAAATGCATTTAAAATGTAAATACAAGCATGCAAGACATGTCTAGTACTAGACCTGTTTTTATAGGTATACATGTTACGCTGGCGTCATTACCAAAAGAATTAAGCAATAGTCAAGTTTTCGATTTCAGTAGATAAAGTTGCAGACGTCTCTTACATTTTATTGGCTTTTCATCTAAAGTAGATGATGGCAGGATAGGTTTACTGGAACAATCACATATTGCTGCCAAAGGATTTGTTGTAATTTAGTTACTACATTATAATTCCTAATAAAATCACTATTTTTTAGATTTATAGTTGTTCATGCAGGTAATGAAGATGGATTTATTTCCGATGCTTCACTTTTGTTTTCTACAAAGTCACAAAGTGCCGACTATCATGGAGATATGTGTGCGGAACAAAATGATTTGAAAATAATTTAATTGCAAACTTAAAATAACTATCTTTACTCGTAATGGACAATGCTAGAAAAAATTCCAAATAATTCATCTAAGAAGAAAGAAGTATGTAATATTATATTAAAACACAACATAGCTTATAAACCTAGCAGGTTTAAAAAAGAATTACTGCAATTAGTTGCAGATAATGCGATACCAAAGGTGTACGAAATAGATGAAATAGCACACACGTGTGGACACAGAGTATTACGGTTAGCGCCATATCACTGTCAATTTAATCCAATTGAACTGGTGTGGGTAAACTGCAAAGAACCCGACAACAAAAATATAGGAAGACATAATTCCAAATTTAACGATGACTTTGTAAAAGAAATATGGATGGAATCCATGCAACGAATTGATGGGACGTATTGGCAGGAATGCATTAAATATGCCAAAGTGTCTATGTTAGAGTGGTGGGAAATTGAAAAACATTTTGAGGTTGTGCAACCATTAATTATATCTGTTAACGATTCCACTTCTGAGAGTGACAGTGATAGTGACTAATTTTTTTTATGTAAATATTATAATAAATATAAATATTCTAGTTTTTACATGACGTACTGATAACTCTACAACGTTAGATTGAATACATGCACTGATTTATGTAAATTGGTTTTCATTCAACTTGGAGCAATGTGAAATCTATTTAAACTATGTGCTAAATTAAAATATTAAACATCTATAATTTCCTCGAACTTCGAATTACATTACACTGCACACGCTTTATTCTACACGAATGAAATAATCACAAATGTATCGATATTTATGTTATCGTAAAGTATCTACAAGAATTATGTCGATTACAAAGCAATAATTATGTTTCTAGAAGGGTTGTTATGAATCTTAAGAATAACAAACTAATTGCAACTTTCATCAATGTTTCCACCTGAAATGATTTAATTTATAATAAACAAAAAAAAAATATTTGTTTACTTACAAATATATAGGTTATGTATTATGATGGTATGTAATTATAATCAAACTATGTCCTAAATTATAATAGTTCATTGTCGCAGCAAAGTATTTTTGACTCTATCAATAAAATAAGTGGATATAATCAATAATTTTTGTAGTTTAAAATATAAAAGCATTCAATCATTTTCAACTTTCTTTGACATTTTATGGAAATTTATGTGGAGAGATCTGTCGATAAAGATATTAACTAAAAGATATTTTACTGGTGTAATGAAGACTTACTTCGCGTAATTTTAAGAATGAGTCATACCCAACTTTATTTGAATCAAACTATATTGAAGATTTTTACAAATTAGTTGAGTGACATAAACAATTCAAAAGTGGATTTATATTTATATTTTATAGGTGAAAGATCAATTTAACTAAAATTAATAAAGTTAAAAATTAACAGAACAACTATTTTATACAAATGGATTTTGGAAATAAGTTTAAGAGACCGATTTTATTTACAGTTATTAAATTACCAATAAATTGAATCTTCATTAACAATATTAAATATTAATAATCTTTAATAGGGTTAAATATTGAAAATACAATTAAAATGGTTTTACATAAATTGATATTAAGGATATTAATTAAAGGCGTCGTAACTTGACAAAGTTTAATTTCCATTAGAATTCCATATAGTTATATCACTACTCAACATTGGAAATAAGTTTCGAGATTAACAAAAAGTAAAAATCAGCTTCAGGTTCTACCACTTAACCTTGAAAGTTTATAATTACCTATACAATGATCACCACATATACACAATAGTAGCATAAATGAACTCACATGATAGAATCCTTAATTTATATCTCACTCAATTTGTTTTGATTGTCAATCATCATCATTTGTTGAACATGTACTGAACAAAACATTTTTTAAATGTATTTAGTTATCACATCTGTTCTGGAGTGTCCGTTACAATTATTTTATGGAATAGGCATGCAGCATGGACCAAGCGCCTATCGCGCATACCTAACCAATCTGCATCACGTTTATGTGAAATGTGTTCTCTGCTTTTGATACCATAAATTAGACGTAAACATGAGTTTTGAAGTTTTTGAATGCATTTGGTATCGATACCATCAATTCATGGCCCATATATAGTATCACAATAATTAAAATGTGAAGGTAATAGAGAATTACAGAGCATAATCTTCGTTCTATGATTTAAAATATGTCTGGCACCATAAATTACTTTAAGTTTACCATATGCCTTCCTAATGCAGCCTTTTATGTGTTGCTTAAATCTCATATTTTAGTCTAAATTAAGCCCTAAATTTCGCGACATTACGACACATGTTAGTAACGTATTATTAATTGTAATCTTTAGGTGCATTGATGCAATTTAACAATTTTCCTTGGTACCAAAGATCATTAAAACAGATTTGCTTGTATTAATTTGCAGTGTGGTTAGCACTAGTGTTTATCAAGGATTCTAGATCCTAATTTACGAGCGTGATCACTTCTGCTATTCTGCTTATTTAAAAAGTACAAACAAATTGGGTATCATCAGCAAACATTTGACAATTACAGTAGCTTAAGTGGGTCGTCGGCACTATGTAGTTGCATAGTGTTATCATGAGTAAAGTGCGCTGTATAACTGCATAAATTTCTCTGGAAAATAAAAGTATTTTATTAAAGTATCAGGATAGTCTCATCAGTGCTTTAAATGAAATAACCGTTGATAATTTAGAGAAATAAGAATAATATTAGGGCATAAACTTCATAATTTTCTGAAATTGAATTTATGTACAGTGCATCCCATTTTGGTTGAGACAGTCAAGTGTCTCGGTTGTTGTTGAAGATAGAACCTTGTGGTTTCCGCGGTCCTGTGCCACTTTTTTGTGAAACTCAAGATGGCCTGACCGGATTTTGTCTAACTTCTTTCGTTTACAAATTACAGGGTGTTTTTGAAAATCCACACTTTTTGGATCCCCTCCATATCTAAGAAGTTTCTCAGCGTTAATGTCAAATTGAAAACTTGTCCCATAGAGAATTTTACGTAGAATCCATGGGCGCACTAAATTTTTTGTATCGTTATGGAGATAAGACTCAAACTTATGATTTTTTCAAAGCAACGCCCTGTATCTTATTATCTCATTAAATTACTTTTTTTTTTCCTTCGAAATGATATATAACATGAAGTTTTAAAAAATACTCCAAAATTACTAAAACATTGAATTTTAATAGAGTGCCATGGATTTCAAAGTTTTACTACAGGGATTATTATTTGTGATTCTTTTATAGTAGGTCATGGATGCTACAAACACTGTTGTTGACTTTTGGAGCATTGTTTTATCAAGTGACTGGGGAGAAATCAACACATCTGCTGTCATGATGATAAATTTTGATGCGTTTTATTGTGTTTGTGTTTGGCGATTTTGTTAATTTGTAAAATTTTATAATGGCTGTAAGATTTTTTCAGAACAACGAAAAGTATGACATCATACAATGTTTCAATCAATGCCATGAAAGTGTTGACGAAGCATTAGAATTATATTTACACAGGTAAACTAGTAATTTACAATAAGATATTACATGACATATTGGTTTTAAAACGTTAGATATCCAGAGAGGCGTCAACCTAGTCGAGCAACGATATTTCGACTAAAGAATAATCTACTAAATTATGGTGCGTATTCTAAACCCCGAGCCAAGACGTATAACAAGGAAAATAATGAAGTGGATGAAATAAATGTCTTAGCCAGCGTCCGTGTCTCTCCTCAGACTTCTTGTACGAAGTTAGAAAATGACACTGGCGTTCCCCGATCACGGGTACAAAGGATTTTAAAAAAACACAAATTGAAACCCTACAAAGTGAATATTGTCCAGCATTTATACCCTGGCGATGCAGCGAGGCGTATGGATTTCTGTAATTGGTTTTTGAACTAAACTCGAAGGGACAATAATTTTGTGAGTAAAGTCATATGGTCAGACGAAGCCCATATAAGCAGTGCCGGTTTATTTAACAGGCAAAATACAAGGCACTGGTATGATGAAAACCAACACCTAATTTTTGAGCAACAACAGCGTCGATTTGGTTTTAATGTAGCCTGTTTCTTATTGAGAACATCAATAAAATACCGCATTTTTGAAGGGGCTCCCAACGCGAATAGGTACTTGGCAATTTTAGAAGAAGTAATACCAGAATTCCTGGAGAATGTTTCCCTCGCCTATCTTAATGCCATTTACTTCCAACAAGACGGTGCCCCTGCCCACAATTCGAGGTTTTTAGAAGAAGCTTTCCAGTACCATTGGATTGGAACAAATGGACCCATTAGGTGGCCTGCAAGGTCACCTGATTTGTCAGTGTTGGACTTTTTTTGTGGGGTTTTTTGAAAAATAAAATATGCGGTAAAGGCACAATAATATTAAAGAACTTCGTGTAACAACAGAGGCAGTTTCCAGAATTTACAAAATCGGCCTTTCATAATTTTAAATGCATTAAGACGTATTAAGAAATTGTGTCAATTGTGTGTTAGGGAAAATGGAAAACCAATTTGAACAATTCAATGAATAAGTTACCGAATAATTTCGAAATGAAATAGTATGAGTAAATATTTAATTAGTTGCTTATTCTACATTATGAACTTTTCATTACTATTTATTAGTTAGCTACGTTTTGTGTTTTGTTAGTGAATTAGTGTTAGTATTGTTCTTGTTCCTTTCATGAAAAAATCGCGAGTAGTATTTCTTCAATTTGAACTTTTTTTGTATGAAAAATCCATAGCCTACTATTAACAATCAATGTTTTAGTGATTTCAGAGCATTTTTGAAGAATTTATGTTTATATATTATATACCATTTTGAAGGAAAAAAAATAAGGAATTTAATGAGGTGATAAAATACAGGGTGTTCCATTGAAAAAATCATAAGTTTGAGTCGTATCTCCATAACCATACCCCGAAAAAAAAAATTGAGTGCGCCACTGAATTCTACATAAAATTCTGTATGCGATAAGTTTTCAATTTGACATTATCGCTGAGAAACTTTGTAGATATGGAGGGGGTCCAAAAAGTGTGAATTTTCAAAAACGCCCTGTAACTTATGAACGAAAGAAGTTAGGCAAAATCCGTTCAGGACATCTTGAGTTTCACAAAAAGTGGCATAGGACCGCGAAAATCGCAAGGTTCTATCTTCAACAACAACCGAGATACTTGACTGTCTCAACCAAAATGGGATGCTCTGTACTTTACTTTTGAAACAATAGAATATGAAATACTGCAATCGGATGCAAATTACTCTTATGGCATGTTAACAATCTTGCACTTTGTACCCACATAAAATTTATTATAACTTTGTTTTTGATTTTTTTGTAATTTATTTAGTTATTATCTACCATGCCAACACTAAGTTGCAATAGTACATGTTAGAAATCCCACGCGCGTTTTACAGAAATCAGTTGTACAAATTATTTAAAAAGTTTGAACACTGCACCGCAGATGTCAGGATTAAAAAAGCGAAAAATTGTCTGTCGTTATTAAAGGTTTTCCTTTACGTGACGATGCCCCCCTTAAAGCGTGAAATTAAGAATGTATATAATGAATAAAGAGGACCAAGAACAGATCCTTGTGGAACTCCAGAAGTTAGCAGCAAAGGATGTGATTGCATATTATCTAAAGACACTATTTGATATCTTAAAGACAGAAACATAGAAACCAAAGTAATAGCACTTTTACTAAACCCTACATATGTTAATATTGAGAGTAAGATGCCATGATTTAATGTGTCAAACGCTTTGCTATAGTCCAGTAGTATTAATAGGTGAACTTGGTTACCGTCTACCGCTAAGCATATTTAATCAGTTATTAACTGTAGCAATGTAGTGCAACTATGTCCAGAACGACATCCAAATTGTGTACTGGGTATTATATTGTTTATTGAAAAATACTGTTTTATTTGCAACTCCGTAATTTTTTCTAAACTTTTGGATAAAGAAGGTAAAATACACACCGTTGTCTATACAATAGTTAAAAATATGGGTGATCTATGGTAAAATAATTAGACAAAATAATCGTAATAGAGATATATTAATATTGTCTACACCAGCAGCATTTCAACGAATTGACTGTATTATACGTTCTACAGATTCTTCAGTAACACGTTGAAATTGAAACTGGGTAAAAATGTTAGGAAGAGAGTGGCTTAGATAGTACTGCATTATAGCGTTGGCCTGTTGTTTCCCTATTTTACAAGTGTTTATAAAATATTGGTTAATTTTATTAACGTCTCTTAGTTGTGTTGGAAGATTTGGCGACTTAACTTTACTATATATATTTAGTTGCTTTCTGATCACCTGTCTTCAATTGATGCTGAGGAGAAGCTTGTTTATCTTTTTTTACAGCAATGTTAGTTAAATTACGCAAGGTTTTATATTATCTGTATCCCTTTTAGATTTATTGAATTTTCTGAGAGCTTGATTTCGTAAAGCTATCATTGATTTCACAGTATGGGTTAGCCATGGAGCATGAGGTTTGGTTGCACGAATTAATTTGATGGGTAAGTGTAAGTCACGTAGTCTAGTCCAAGTATTGTATCATTAATAAACTCGACTTTAGAGTCCACGCCATCTAAACTATACACTATGCCCCAGGGAGTAAGATTTAAATGTTCTGAATATCTAAATAAGAGAAATAACGCACTGTACGATATATTGGTGTAGTCTTGAAATTGAATTTTAACGTGCATTATATTAAAGCATGGTCTGATATATTAGGTAAGTGCACTACTTTGGTGTTCATGACTTTGTTAACATTATAATCTATAACTACGTCGAACAAGGTAGCCGAACTTTTAATTATTCTTGTTGCATCACGAATGATTTGAGTCATACTACGGTACTTAGTAACGCATTAAATCTTGCAGTGCAACACGCAGAAGGTTTGAGCATATCGATGTTTAAGTCACCTGTGCAGATGACATCCGAGCATGTTTGACTTGCAGTAACAAGGGCATTTTCCATACCGTCAATGAAGTCTTTGTGATTTGAAATTTTAACCCATAATTGCTCCAACGCATCAAGATTATTTTTAGGACAATTACATATTTCAAATTTTAAAGAATTCTTTATGTAAAACGCAACTTCACCGCCTCGTGATCCCCTATCTACATGCAATAAAATATAACCATTAATTTGTAAACAAACTATATCAGAATTATGTGAAATCCACGTAAATTATATTTACATTACAATTATATAGGTATTAAAGAGCTGGCTCGGGTAAATAATTTTTGTATTATTGCAATACCTACAGAAGTATTGTCTATTTCGGCGGTCAGTGGTGACAAAGTAGTTTCACCACAAAATGGTGGCCTACGTTTCGTTTCAGAAATGGCACCCAACGTGGTGGCGAGAGATTAGGTAAGACTTGTAAAGCAAAGGTGAATTACCTGTATTACGATTTTTATATTACAAAATAAAATTTAGAATTGCTTTATTAAAATTGATAAATCTTTTCCTTCAACGAACATTAGGAAAGTATCACCACATATTACATTATTATTAATTTGAAACTTTATTATTTGTTAGTGAAGTTGAACGTGAAGTTATGGAGGAAGCTCTACACAGTAAAGTTTTTTTATCAAACACAAAAGCGGCTTGTAGAAACACAACTATTAAAAATTAGTTATGTTCGTAATATCTACGATATACCTGTTCACATGACTACTGTGCAAATAATACTACAGACCTGTACTTAAATAAAAATTAAATTAAACCGTAATTATGTACACACATTTCACGTATTTCACAAAACTAATTAAGACGTTCATTAAAATTCAAAGCTACATACATTGTTTGTAACAGTTTGTAAAGAACATATTTAAAATCGTAAATTTTATTTAGTTAATTTGAAATTTTTTACTAATGAAGTTTGTGCTTTACAAACCAAAGGACTTAATTAATCACGTATCTAAACAATAATTTGTTTAAAAATACTAGGTACGTTACATAACTATATAATTGTTTAATAAACTTAATGATGGTTAAAATTTTCATGCTCAACTATTTTATAAACTTGTTGAAATAAAAATGTTAATAACAGTCTTATCACAAAGTTTGTTTCATTTACTGCCTTACGCAACAGATAAACTACGCTATTTTGAAATACCTTGTTATTTAGACCCAATAATGAAACATCGAGAACAATGTACAGAAAACTTTTGTTGTAAATACTACCTTACATTATAGGCTACGTTAAAGCGTTGACTGAAAACTTATATTTTTACTCAATGGTTAAAGTAAATTAGTAACCATCACCTTGACTTTAATTTCCTGCAGGAATCTCCAATTTGATCTATGGAAGGCGTCTAATAATATACGATAATATTTTATCTGAGATTGTAAACTTACGTGTATAACAAAGAAAATCTTAACTAAGAGATAATCGAAAAATTATGCCACAATCAAATTTGGCATAAAAATACAAAGAATAGGCTAAGTGCGGCTTAAAACAATCTGAAGTTTCTTTAAAAATTACTTTATTTAAAATTTTACATTTTGAATTTGGTAATTATTGCCCACATCGTTAAAGATGTTTCTATAGCCAGTTTTAATATAAAAACATATGCTTTCGTGATATATTTTTTTTATAAATTGAGTAGTTTTGTTGTAACCTTGGTAGTAACAGAAATAACCGGTTCATTAGACCACTCTGAACGTAGCAAAAACATAAACTGTTCATGGAAATTTTCAGAAACTACGAAATATTACAAAACAATCCTTTAACATTAACGAGCTGGTAAAAATTCCTTTGATCTTTTCTTTACGTTTCTGTTTAAAATGAACTGATTTTTCTACTTAAAGGTTTCATAGAGATGATTACAATAACGTGCGTGGAATCAAGTTCATTTTTGTTTTATTTTAAATGTTATTCAAATTTTAATACAGCAATTGAAAATTTGTATTTGGAGTTGTAATAATTAACAACTAGTGAGTATTACTCACTCGTATTAAGGGGGAAGGGGCGACGGGGCGGTCGCCCCGAGCGCCCTAAAAGTGGGGGGCGCCAAAATTGACAAACATCTCTTTTACTTTAAGGAAAAATAATTTTTTTAGGCAAAATGTAAAATGTATATACTGCCGTCCTAACTAAGAAAGCAGTATGTCCACAATCGCTACTTTTGAGTTAGAGCGTATTTAGATATTTATGGCTGGGCCACCAAAAAATAATTTAATAATTTTCAAATTAGCCAAGCAAATCTATTCCTTTTTATTTTATATTCTAACAATTATGTGCTATAACGCGTTTTTTAATTAAATAAGTAGTATAATGGCGCTTACTGCTTTTTAGTAAGGTATACAGTATTCTTAATCTTGCGCTCTAGAATAGCAGTAAAATATTTAGTAAAAGAAACCAAATAAATAAGCAATAAAAACAAATATTTATTGTTATTCAAGAAAAGTTATGAGCATAATAAAGAAATAATACCTCACATTTAAATTTTCAAAATACAAAACGCTCATTTATAAAGACAAAATACAAACTCAAATATATTTCAACTAGCGGGCTAGTCGTCAACGACAGCATTATCATTTACAGGAAGATTCTCCTAAAATTGCCGCCTGTTGACCGGGATTAACTTCCTTAAGTTTTGAATTATCATGTCTTTCCTCTCCTTCTTAATGCCCCTAAGTTGAGAAATCGGTCGAGGTTTTTCAAAGCCCTTTGTGTATAACTTTGCTTTTAGAAAATTTAATTCAATTTCCGAATCATTAAAATTGTTTTTATAAAACAATGTATAGCTTCCTCGCTTTACCACAACTTCAACCATGTCTTTTAAATACGGTCTGGGCTTAGAATGGTTAATCTTATAAAGTGAGGAGTTATCAACCCAAACAAAGAAGTCCTCTTGCTTCATTTGTTTAATTTCAACCTTACCAGAATTACAAGATTGTACACAAGAAACAAAATCTGCAAAATCGTACACTTTTTTCTTTGGTTGTAAAGATATCTCAACCTGGTGATGAAAGCTATCTGCTGGCATAAAGGTATGTCCTGGTTCAAAATATCTAAACGTTATTTTTTCAGCCAAAATGTCATCTGAATTAATCATATATATTAAATAGGAAAACAGCGACCAGTTTTTATTTTGTGCAGCACAATTATCAAGCCAAATAATAATGTTTTGCTTATCACGCATATGCAACATAAAGGTATGAAATGTGCTGATAAGGTCTTCTTTTTTTCGTCCGGATATACACTCATGCCATAGACATGCAAAGGGTTGACATTTTTGTTTTTTACCAACTGGCACAAAACTTTCATTAAAAACTATAATTTGTTGGCAAAATACTACTTGCTTGAACATATCAATTCGAGGTAGCATAATCACCTTCTCCAGGTCTGCGGAAAAACATACTGTGTTGAGAGAAAAATTATTTTCTGCATCATTTCTATATTTTTCACGAGATTCCTTTGATTTTTTGATGTGCTGTGTCCATAAATTGCACTGACTACAATCTTCAGGCAAAGACTGCTTCGTATGTTCGGGATTGTGTAACTGAAAAATTTCGCATATTTCACACTCTTCATGCCCTAATTTTGTGAAAGAAATATTTAACTCTTTTGAAACAGTTTTTCGATAAAGTTCGTAACAGCATCTTACGTTTGGATTTGCCTGAACAAAATCGCTGTGCATTTTTTTAATTGTGAGATCATTAGGTAGATATCTCCTGTTTGGAGCATGTTCTCTTCTATAATGTGACACAGTAGGCCCAAAAGATTCAACGTGTCTTTTAATCAACTCGCGATCTGTTTTTGGCAGCTTTATGTGTTTCCCACGTTTATCTATGAAGGGTTGGATGTTGGCAGAGTCAGTCTTATTTAAAACGTTTGTAATAATTCGATCATTTTTTTATCGTAGCCTAGAGTACTTAAAAAGAAAGTTTTGCAAACTTCTAGTTTTTTTAAAAAATATTTAAATGTTCTACTACGAGAACTTGTTTCTTTACCTCTTCTTCTTTTAACATCATGGGTTGAAATATTAGAAGAAATAAAAATTCTTCTTTCTTGCCAATTCATCGACCAATAAGTACTATTTAATGATTGGCGATGATCGATAGAAAATTCCTGACATTTTCTAATACAATTTTGACAGACTGGACGAACGTAATGTTTCTTTCGTTCCTTAATTTCCCTATCACTTTTCTTTTCCTGGATGCTTTTCCGTGTTTTTTTTTTTTCTAGTTTCCCTTTTCTTTGTTAATTCTGTATTAGAATCGCTGCCATCTGAGGAATTGTGATCAACTAATTTTGAAGGTCCTCTGGCAACGGGCAAATTATTATAATCAGGATCCTTAACCGAGTCGTCCGAGTCATAATCAAGATCTAACGTTTTTGAAGTTGCTTTATAAAAATATATATCAAGATTAATTTATTGCTCTAAAAATCATTTTCATTTTACTTACAGGGTACGGCTAAATCTTGACAGTAGTTATTTACATTATTTTCAGAAATTACCGACGATGCTAAAAATGCTTTTACATAAGTTTTCGAACTTTTTGATTGTAATTTTACTTACTAGGCAAAGCTAAATCTAAATTAAGTTCATTTGATTGTCCACAACTATTTTCGGGGGATGGTTCCTCATCAAATAGACTACTAATGAATCCGAATGCGTTTTGCAAATCCGATGATAATGAATTTGGAGTCGATGACTTGCTGGAGTTTGCGGATCCTACGTTACAATAACAAAATCAACTCGATAATATTTTTTTCAGGTATTTAGACATTGTATAATTTGCATTGAGTAAGACTCGAAATTTTAACTTATTTATTTATCGTATTTAATTAGAATAAGGAATGAATGTATGGTGCTGACTTACCTTGGTCGTTTTGCTGTTCTGCCATCAGTTTAATAATTTTAAAAGCTCTACTTGAACTCATTTTTACTCACTCAACTCAATAATAATTATATGAACTTTTACTATGTAAAGACAGGAAGATACTGAGACTTTATTATATTTTTAATAAGAATTGTATTGTTTATATAAAACTCTTTGGTAGTAAATTTAACACGAAGACATTGATAACACGCTTCAAAAAAAGATAGCGTTCCTACATGTGCTAAAAATAATCTGAAGCTGTATCCTGTTTATATAATAATTTGATAATCAGTAAATTCGCTGAAAGAAATGCAAAAATTTAGTTTGCGTGGTCAACCGAATATTTTATTATTAATATCACAATTAATGATTATTACCCATTTTAGATGGTCTATTTTCAATTTACCATTTTTGACATTCTTCGTTTTAAATACACAACAGCTAATTACTATTTAATTATATGAAATCTTAATAACAATTAATGATTAGGCGGGTATTAATTGGAGTAATCAGTGTGTTATGGTATAAATTGGAATCAATTATGTCAACTGATTAACACTAACTAAAAAGCATCTAACGCATTTTATGCATTTTTCAACGCTAAAAGCAGTAAGTGCAATACTCGTGGGAGATACTGCTTTCAAGGCTTGTAAATGGTGTTTACTGCTTTCTAACTTAGAACTTCATGTTATTTGGTGGAGATACTGCAAAGTACTAAGTTAATTTTGTATATTTCTAGTAATATTACTGCAGTGGCGTACCTCGGGTAAGTGCTGCCTGGTGCGGCGAAGTTTTGACGCCCCCAAATTGATAAAAATCAAAGGTTCCGAGTAGAATTTAACAAGTTTATTATTATTACCGAACACTTAACAAAGACAGAAATAAATTTTACAATTACAAATTTACTTTACGAGCTTTCTGACTAGCGAAGTCATTAATCACTGTGTCGAAGCTCACCTCATTGACCAGCTCATGCTCGATTGACATAATTGCGAGGTTGTTTAATCTCATGTTAGTCATAGTTGACCTAAGATAGTTTTTTATTTATTTGAGTTTGGAGAAACTCGTTTCACAAGTAGCTATACTAACTCCTAGAGTTAGGAACACACGCAGTAGGCTGGCAATGTTGGGCACTGAATCGGAAAGGTTATGTTTTTGAATGAAGGTAAGCAATTCCAAAGGCCCTTGGTCCTTCAAGTTCAAGGCCGAAGATGCTGCGGCAAAATTTATTAGTCGCTTTCTCTCGACTAAAAATTCATCCTTGTCAACGTCATCATCAGGAGCGTTGCAAAGATCAATGTCGATTAGATCGTCTAACAGTTGCCTTGGAGAAAGAAAGCCAAATTTGTCAGCAACCTCATGAAGTTGTTCAAATCTTGTTGAAATCTCCTGGTTCACCCTATCCATGGAACTGCATATTTCCAACCGAAGTTCATTTCTGTAGCTTAACCCGACATCGGCGGCTTCTTCTCCAGGCATCTTCTTTTTACGACGTATTCGACGCTGTGGTTCCGTAGGGATTCCAAGTTCAGAACCATCAGACTGCGCATAGCTCAAACTAGCATCGGCTACGTTTTCCCTCGAAGTCGTGAGGAATTCACTTAACGCTTTCATTTTTGCTGCACAATCCCGAACGCTCAAGCCCTTCTTCTGCATATATGCCTGTGCGTCGTTTATTTCTGTTAAAACTGGAGCCCAGAAGCCTAGATACGTCAAGAACGTGAATGACTGCATTGCCGCGAGCAAGCTGCCAGCCGCGGATCTCGTTTCCGAATTTTCGGTTCTCTCAGTTAAAAGTTCAAGGGTTTCCAAAATCTTAAGAAAGCGGCTTTTAAGCATTTTGACCGCTTCGCCTCTCGCGCTCCAGCGTGTTTCGGCTAATCGTTTGAGACTCGTTCCAGTGGTTTTGATCAGCACGTCCCAGCGGTAAGTGGAATTGGAGAAGAAGGTGTGGAGACGATCAAGCGTCCCGAAGAAGGTCATAGAGTTTGCTTCTTCTTGTGCCACATGGATCCCAGCTAGGTTTAAACTATGGTTCGAACAGGCAATATACTGGGCTTTTGCATTTATATCGCAAATTCGTTTCTGAACTCCCGAGTGTTCCCCTTTCATCACAGCAGCGTCATCGTATCCTTGACCTCGGCAGTCCATGATGTCTACCTTATTCAAAATCATTCTTGCAATCTCGGCGGCATTCTTCTTCTCGGTGTCAATAAAGTCGATAAAAGACTCTTCAACAGACACACGGTGGCCTTCCATCACAACATAACGAAGCACTTGCGAAGTTTGATCCATGTGAGACACATCGGGTGTGCTATCAAATATTATAGCAAAATATTTGGCTTCTTTTACCCGCTGGATAATACGACGTCAAACTTGTTCACCCAATAAATTTATAAACTCGTTTTGAACTTTCGGGGACAAGTAAGATGGTTGTGCAGCACCTCCAAGTTGGATCCGAAGAGTGTGTTCTTTGAGAACGGGATCATACTTCGACAAAAGCTTTACAAGCTCAAGGAAATTGCCTTTATTCTGTGTCGATTCGAAGGGGTCACCTTCCCAATGGCCTCTTAGAGCCAAGTTTTGTTTGCCCAAGAAGCTAATAATGTCGAGTATTCGTTTAAGTATCTCTCTCCATTTTTCTTGCTCTTTCTGGATTTGTACTTGAGTAGTACAGTCGAGGGTGTAACCGGTACGATGCCGAAGTTCAAGCTCCTTCCATTTCAACAGCGATTGTTGATGTGATGGACTGGACTCGTGGTCTATTACTCGGGGCGATAGTTTCCTCCAGTTTTTGAAACCTTCTTCTGAAACAAAGGCAGGTTCAGACTAGGTCAGGGTCGGGAACAAGCGACAACAGAAACAGAACAAGGACTTTCTTGTTGGACAATAACACATCCATGTACGGCGTACTTTTTCGCCGTTTGGCATTTTCTTAAAGAACCACGCTTTGGTTAGCTTCCTCTTTTCTCCAAGTGAAGTTGTAACCTCCTCGAACGGATGGTTTATGTTCTGGAGTTGATCCGAACCAGTCACAATTAGGTGCATCCTAACGTTGTCCGAAATAACCGCTGGCCACTGCCCGATATCGATCAAATCCAAAGCGCCTTCTTCTAAATTAACCTTGTTAGTCGAACTGGATTCTGCCTCTGCGGAGATCTGAGACTTTTCAGTTTCAACTATGGTTGTAGTTTCCGTGGTTCCTTGGGTAATTTCAACTTCAGTGTCACCTTGATCTTGAACTGACATTACAACTTCATCATCAGTTCCTGAAACCTCGACAAGGTTTTGACTGGCACTGCTGTTGGTTGACATCGAACCCAGGAATTTCAATAGTACTCCTTCTTGCTTTTTCGCTGCTTCATCCTTCGCTTTTTTCTTCGCCCTGTTCTCAGCACCACTTGGTTGTTGTCGTTTCATCTACAAAAATAGTGGTTTTAGTAAATCTAATGAATCGTTGGATATATGAAAGACTGAAAGTTGTGAATTCTTCACGATAACTGCCTAGAATAATATTGATGGAACGGTTCAAAATTTAATTGTTTGATATCGTCTGAAAATTTGCGAGATTTTTTAACGTTGTTAAAAACATTTTGAATAAGTTTAAATGGTTTTTTGAAAAAAATAAAAATCTAAAATTACCCTAAAAGTATTGAAATTAATTCTAATATGAAAATTAAAAAAAAACAGAAGTAATTAAAAACTAAAAAGTACAAATAAAATAATAATTTTTTAAAGAGTAGCTCACCGTCAAAGAGTTTTTTTCTAATATCCAGAATGCACTTGTACATATACAGCACCTTTTACACTTTTTCACTATTTTGCATCATGTAATAAGACGTTATGATGCGTTGAAACAATCTAATTGCAATGACGTACAGTTGCACTTTACAACAACTTGTATTTCTATTGCAGCAGGATGATTCACAAACCCGAAAGTCCTTGTGTCGGCATAACTAAGTACAAAGATTGTTTACCTAGAAAGGGACGAGGAAACATTCAATCTGCAATAAACTCTTTTAAATTATATATGACCAGTAATAAATTTTAATCTTTTGCACATTGAATGAAAAAATTCTTTAAAGGCGATGAAGCCTAAAGGGTGTTTCTTATAAAGTTATGTTACCTTTGCGGATGTAACTGCTGCCTCTTACTAAAGTATTATACTTTGCTCTTACTAATATTATAAGTAATATTATATAAGTATTTATTCGCTGTTATTGAAAGACACGTTGATACGTTACACCTAATTGAATGCATTGTAAGGTTGATGAGCTATACCCTTGGATCGGCATAATTGGGTAGGTACAAATACTATTTACCTAGAAGCGGGCTAGGAAATGCTTAATCTCTTCAATGCTCCTTAAATTATATATTATTATCCTTTATTTAAGATCTTGTGTGATTTTTTTTGCTTTACCTTCAGGAAAAAATATCTATACCCCATTTTGATGCCCCACAAGCCTTGATGCCCGGTGCGACCGCCCCCCAGCACCACCCTCGGTACGCCACTGTATTACTGCTTTCTTGCGTTGTAGGATCGTAGATATAGTATCTGTGAGCCCAGAAATCAGTTTAACTCCGATTCCCAAAAAAATGGAGATACTGCTTTTTAGCTTAGCACGGCAGTATACGGTGTTGAATGTTTATTACTTTGTTAAATACTCGAACTGCAGTAATATTATTTAGAAATGAAATAAACGTTTCGTTGTAAACTGTTTATTGCCAATACGAAACAGATCGTGATCACCGTACACTTCTGTGTGAAACAGGGCTATGATTAAGTATTAAATTTCAACACCTTAAATGCTGGAAAATTTGTAACGAAAACATTAGGGATATATAGATATATGTTATCTCAAATTATACACCAGTTTTATATTTCAATATTTATGTTTTGTCTTTTGTTACATCTATATAATGCTTAATGGGAATTTCAATTTAAAATATGCATTTTTTTGCGTCTTCTGAAGAAAAACAGTAGCAGTTGACCTGGCACCACCACTGATACCTTAGTTTATTTATTTGTGGAGATGAGTTGTGCTCATATAACTGTCGCTGTGTATCAATGAATTGTGAATATTGTGTTTACACGTTTAATCGAAAAGTACAAATAATTCCTGTTCATATACAATTACAAAACAGGTAAGTGGAATCAGCACTAGCAAAAAATATTATTGGTGACGCAGTGATGGTGAGTTTATGTCGTTTAAGAAAGTATTGATTATAGAATAAGTACATTAAAATACAAGTTGCAGAAGGTAGCCAATTCGCACACTAGTCAGGAATTCGACCACAAGCAGCGGAGCCGTGAGTGGTCGAACTGACGACTAAGCGAATGGCCCTTCTGCAACATGTGTTTTATAACGTTTTCTCTGTTGAGTAATTCGAGTACTAAATCATTTTGATTTTTTATAAATAAAATTAATTTTCACTGGTTTAATTATTTGAAGTTGGCAACACTAAATATAATAATTGACAGATTGACACTGACAGCATAATTTTAAATTTAAATAAAATACCTAATCTTCGATTATGGAAAACAGTGAAAATATTTCATTATTTGTTGATTACTTTGTTTTTATAAAGTGTTAAGCTATTCAAATTGATAAATTTTTACATTTTAAAATAAAGATCATTTCTCGTGTTTAATTTTAATTTGATGTTAGAGAAGTTTGGTGGTTGCGCAACGCAGATTGACCAACATTAGAAAGAAATGGATGTCATTTAAGAATGTGACTCCGTGTCGTAAATGATTACAACACGAAATAGAGAAAAGAATATTATTGACTTATTTCATTGTATTTCAGATTTCATTATGAAACGACATAAGGCAAGTGGGGCCAAACAGCGATGTACCAAATTACTTGAGAGTTCAAAATCGTTTATGACAGCTTTTACAAAAGGATCACTGAACTCTGACAATGAGAATGAAACGCAGGAAGAGGAAGAGACTGAATTTGACAGTATCAACTTATACCTTGAAATTAATGAATCAAATATTACAGTAGTTAGTGAATCGGTGAAAGACGATGATCTTGATGGCAACTGTCTGAATGCAGATGCAGACTCAAATTCCTCAAACCAATTCTTGCAATCAAGTACAATTGGCGCTGGACCTTCATCGAGTTCAAGAAACGAAAATGAGCGAAACGAAAATGAGCGAAACAAAACTTTGCTTCAACATGACAATGACAATTTTGATAAAATGTGGTTATGTGACATTGGATCATGGCCTTTGGAGCAGATTCTACAAAAATTTCGTGATATGGTTGTAATGCAAGGCACTCATCCACTGCAAAATAAAAACTATACTTTTCCTGCGTATGAATCAGGACGTTCTCTACATAACCACTGGTTCCAAAAAAACTTGAACGATGAAAAGGTTAACCGATCATGAATGTGTTTTTCTCCGTCCAAAAAAGCTGTGTTTTGTTTTTGTTGCGTCTTATTTCCCCAAAGAAACCTGAAATCTAGCTTTAAAAACGAGTCAGGATTTACAGTGTGGAGAAAATTAAATCCGCGCATTCATGACCATGAAAACAGCCCTGCCCATAGGATTGTCTTTATGGAGTGGCGCAGTAATTGACTACACTCTTCTACATCAAATACTAGAACAAAGCAGAATTTGGAGAGAAACTCTGGAACGCATAATTGCTACCATACCAACATTAGCTCAACAGAACCTAGCCCTAACAGGCCACCGAGAATCAGTTTTAGAAGAAGCTACATGTAGTTTCTGGCTCTATTGCAATATTTGGCTAAATGTGATCCTGTTATGAGGACCCATTTTCAATCAGTGTCTAATAACTCCCGAAGGTTGTCATATCTTTCACCTGGAATACAGAATGAAATTATAAACCTTTTAGGGAACCACGTTCATAGCAATATTATTACTTCCTGCAAGTCCTTTAGTATTATATTTGATAGAACTCCCGACACGTCACACCACGAACAAATGTCTCAGGTTATAAGATTTGTGGAAGTATACCAAAGTTGAGTTGAAATCAAGGAATGTTTTATAGATTTTATTGCAATCAAAGACAAAACTGTCAAGGGAATTTCTGAGATAATAAAAAAGAAATTTGAGGAAGATGGCTTGAACTTTTCAGACTGTAGAGGTCAGTCTTATGATAATCAGGCGACAATGGCTGGAATTCACACTGGTGTCCAACGACGTTTAAAAGAATTGAACCATCAAGCCGTGTTTGTTCCCTGTGACAACCACTCACTCAATTTGGTTGGCGTTCATGATGCTCATAGCTACGTTTGTACCGTGACATTTTTTGGAACAGTTTAACAAGTGTATGCATTTTTTTCTAGTTCGACTCATAGGTGGAGTGTCCTCAAGGAACATGTCAACTTATTGGTCAAGGGTCACTCACATACAAGATGGAGTTCTAAAGCTGAAGCTGTGAAAGCCTTATCATCTCAGTTAGATGGAGTACTTCACGCTCCAGAAAAATTGACCGAACTCAGAAAACTTTGCAAATCGAAGGCATTTCCTTTACTTATGTAATAACTTATCTAAAAGCTCTTCAAGATCAGCTTAGTATGTGGAGAGAAACGCTTCCAGATGACGTTATATCAAAAGCTACTAAGAAGTGTGAGAAATGGGTAGTACCCACAGAACGAAGACAAAAAGTGAAGCGCAAAATGCGTGGGGAAGCCACTGAGGATGTTACACTTTCCTGGAAAGATGAAGTAAAGCGGGGCACAATAGAGATTTTGGATAAACTTTTTCTTGTGTTAAGTGAACGGTTTGCAAATATCAAGGAGCTGGATGAACGTTATGGCTTCCTCTGTAATTTTCATGAATACATTCTGTACATTCATAATGAAAATGTTTTAAACAATCTAAAGAGAAAATGTTTTGAACTTGCGGAAAAGTACCCTCAAGATTTGAACGGAGAAGAACTCTTTGAGGATATTAAAGATGTCATAGTTTTATTACGAAGATCAAAAAAAAAAAAGAATAGATCGACTTAAGGAAACCCAAAGATATTTTGCTATATTTATCTTGTTTAGGGTTAGAGGCATACAGTAACTTGATCATTGCTTTCAAACTGCTTTTAACAATTCCAGTGTCTGTGGCATCTTGTGAACGATCTTTTAGTAAGCTTAAGCTTATTAAAAATTATTTAAGGTCCACAATGACGCAAGAACGGCTGAGTAATTTAGCAATTTTATCAATTGAATGTATTGTGGCGGCTGCTACAGACTTCAACTCTATTATAAAAACGTTTGCATCAATCAAGGCTAGGAAGGCACATTTTTAAATTCTTGAATTTACTGCTAATTTATACTTGTTTAAAGAAGGATCTTGACTTTCGTCTACATCATTCAGAATTGCTGCCTTTATGTTTCACGTTGTGTAAAGTTGAATTAGTAGGGCTCTATCATAGCCCGGCTATGTACAGAATATGCAGCCCATAATTAGTTCTAATTCGGTCTGGATCATGTTCTTAGTTGATTCATGATTCATTATCATTGGTCATATAAGGTTAAATTTTGTAGCTCGTTGACTTGTAACACTGTTGTAAAAGTCTTTTCTCTTTGTTTTTTTTTTTGCAAACCTAACTTTACAGTTTTATTTATATTTTTTCTCGTTATAATGTGTTAAAGTAACATACTACTTATTAACAATAAATAAAATTTTATTCTGAACATTAAACTGTGTTTAAATTAAACTAATTGAAGCTTGAACCTTTTTGTGCTAGGGGACGGCTAGCATCTGGTTAGCCCTGGGCGCCAAGTAGCCTTGGTACGCCACTGAACAAAATGGCTTTTAGTTGTTCTTTACTAGATTAAAAGCGTTAACATCAAAATCTGGATTCTAAAGCATTAATAGCTCGATCTATTGTAAAAAAATAAAATTCTATTTTAAATTTTAGTTTGGGATCTGCGGCAGATCATCGCGCGCTTCGTAAAAAAAATTAACATTTTTTTTGTTGAACTCTGTTACGCGGTTGTGTTAATTTGAAATCAGTTGAAATGTCAATAACGTCGACGAGTTCCTTTGCATCACAGAGCATTTTATTAAAAGCCTCATCTGAACTAAAATCCTTTAAAAAAATTGTATAACTTTTTATTAGCTGGATAGCAGATGACAAATCATAGTCTTTGGTCTGTAGTAGCTTGCTCATCGGATTAATACAATTTAAGATGATTGTATACCAAATGCATAAAAACTTAAATTGTTTATGCATTACAACGGGCCAGAATCCTCGTCTCTTGTACAAGTGTCAATTTCAATATCGTCATAAATACTTAATAAAGTATCGTAAATACTCCCCAATTGATACCTTAAGCGTTTTAGAGCTTCTACTTGACTTTCTCAACGAGTGGTTTTAGAGTTAGTCCCTTAATATATTTTAATAATACGGCCCATCTAAAAGTTGACGAAGCAAAAAAGGACATGTTTTGAAGTACATTAAAAAAGTTTTTACTACATGCAATTAAAACGCTCGTGGATTCAGCGCCCTATTCTAGATTGTACCCCTGCTTTATCACATCTCATATTGACCCCGTTGCCGTAAGCCTGGCCTCTCATATCCTCCAATTTTGCAAGTTTTTTAATTATTACATTTGAAAATGTCCTGATGATCTCTCAACTGGAAGCAAGCCTAAAAAGTTTTCATTAATCTTAATGATAATATCATTGGGGTTAGATATGTCAATAGACCCATATCTAACTAAAAATGTCATTTGCTCTATATTACTGACATCCGGTGTACAATCTAGAATAATATGTGATTTAATACGTGAATGTAAAAGATAAATCAGTTCGTTTTGGATATTTTCTCCAAGATAGTGAATTTTAGCTTCCTGTTTTTTAAGTACTCTACGAACATGCTCTTCCATTATTGGATCAAATTGAGCTAGTAGTTGAATGATTTATAAAAAAAATTCATTATTAAAATCATAGTTTGTCACTGGTACCCCTAATGGCGAAACAATTTTGAGCAAGCATTTTCATTGTTGACACAATACCTACGTAAAAACACCTCATAACAAAAATTTGTCTTTGCATTAATAAGCATTTGTAACTCATTGTCAATAGTTTTAGAAGATTATCATCGCTAACCAAATTCAATCCAAGACATTTGGCATTGAATATGATTGTTTGATGATTCATGTTCTTTTAAAGTGTCACTGAGATGCTAATTTAAAAAACAATTTGAAAACTGCCAGCTTATATAATAAAGATAAATGCAAAATTAAAACATATAGAAAATTTTAACGGAACCTATAAATTCTAATTTTATGGAAATGCTTTAATACGCGCATAAAATTAATTGTAACGCTTTTCTGCATTATGCTTATGTATATTATACAAACGCAAAAGAATAAGTTCCAAATAAATTAAATAAAATATAATAGACGTATAGTTAAAGCCAAACAAAGTGGCGCGCACGTCATCACTGACGTATTTCCGTGTCTTACGTGGATACGTTTCGTCACGAATTGTATAATAAAACTTGTAAAAAAACAACTCTAAAGGTAATGCAATCAATATAATACTTCTGAGATAAAATAATGTATGTGCACAACCTTGTTTTTGTTGGGTTCAGACGCCTCTCAATGTAAAATTTTGTGATAAAACAGGCCAGCAAGTAACGACATAAACCTAGTCACTGTCAGAGATGGTGGTGTGTTGCCGTCTTTCATTCATCGATTCATCGATATTTTGAGGTTACGGATGACATTATTCTGACAATCATATTTGATTGATTTTTGTCGTCAACAATTTGTAATAGTGAGATCTGTATTTTCATTATTCTGTTGCCAAAATGCTTAAGCAAATGTATAATCGATGCAAAGAACTCGTGGCATCATTAATTAGCTATTATTGTACTGTAAGAGTATTTTATTGTTGCTTGCACCTGCTGCTCTAAGCGTCAGTTTAAGAACATTAAGCAGAATCTCTCAAACAAAGAAAAGCAATGAGAAGTTAAAGGCGCCAAAGAAAGATCGTTGCTATTCTAAGCGAGTTACAAACATAGCAACATTAAATACAAGCGGTATTCGTGATACTATTTACAATATGTACCAAATAAGTAAGTAATAACGGCTAATGTACGGGGTGGCCAACTGAGAATACAAGGTACTGTATCTGGGAAACTATAGATCGTAGAGGCTTGCGGAAAAAAATACAAACACCTGGAAAATATTTTCATGTTTCTGAAATGGCTGCTAGGGGGCGTAACGGCAGTCTTGAATCTAAAAAAGTGATGTTTCTCTGCTGCATTAATCTAATAAAAAAATAACTGATCTTTGAAGTCGAAGATAATCTGAACTTTTTTTGTTTGGCACTTTTTGACGTATTTATAAAAATAAAGTGGCGGGGGGTATTCAAAGGTTTCCTTAAATCACCCCCTGTATGTTCGAAATGGCTAATCCGATTTTAAAAAACTTGGGCGCGTTGAAAAGAGCTTTTCTTGGGCTACAAATGTAAAAATAATTGAAGTTTTGTTAGGTTCACATGTCGTCGCTAGAGGGCTTTGTTCGACATTCCGACAGAAACGGTTAATTTTCGCAAAAATATTAAATGCATCGGCATGACTTTTTTTCATGAACAAGTAGCTAAATGATGCCCAAACAAGCTCGCGAAAACCGCATCTCGAGATCTTGTTCCTAGCCTAAAATACCGGCCAAAGAAAACTTTATACGAAAATCCCTTAAATTTTTATTTTTTTTAACTGTATTTTTCTGGAATTGTTCCTATTATGTAAGTTGTGACCCTAAAAAGGACCGATTTAAAGGAGGAAGGTTTTTAATGCCCCCGCAAATGTTCAAAATGCTGACCATCACTCTGTGCATTGCTGAGGCCTCTTATGGGTAGACAAACCTGCAGCTTCAATTTCGGCTCTGAATAGGTTACCTAGAAATTGTGATTTTAAATGTTTGTAAATTTATACACCAGAATAAAATCACCCTCTTTGAAATTACAACGGGCAAGTAAGCGCTGTTAAAAGTTGTACGAAAGGCCTATTTTTTGTTTGTTTAAATGCATATTCACTATGGATATATACGAAAAATACAATTAATAGAAGCAGGCAATGGAAACAGGTACCTAAACAAAACATACATAATCCTCAAATTGTCAATAGTTGTCAATACTTTCGCGTTACTTTGAGCAATTTTTGTGCTTTCAAAATGCGTTTTACGAATAATGAAGCTGTTGATATGCTTGCGGTTTATTTTGAATGTCTTCAGAATGCCGCAGTAACTAAAAGAGTTTACGCGGCTCGATATCCAAATCGGCGTCCTTGTGATGTAAGAGTTTTTCCCCGATTAGTCGCGAGCTTACGAGCCAATGGTAGTTTTCGGCCTACGTTTCAACCGCAAAGAATTGGAAGAACACAGAAAAATATTGGCCGTGTACTGGGCTATATTGAAGGAAATATTATACCAAGAGCATTATCCACTGAGTTGGGCATATCACGGACAACGGTTCAAAATATTTTGAAGGACCATAGGTAAGTTCTAACGACAATCAAAATATATAGGTATTCGTTTAAACTTTTTTTAATTCCTTTAAGAATGCACCCATATGTCGTTTTGTATCAGGCCTTGAAAGAGGAAGATTTTGATCGAAGGTTAGACTGTTGCCATTGGATGTTAGGCATGATACGCGAAAATAGAGAATTTTTATTTCAAATTCTTTGGACCGATGAAGCCACCTTCAGTAGTGACGGGAGAGTCAATCTGCACAATACGCATTATTGGTCTGCACAAAATCCCCATTGGTTGCGTGAAGTTCAGCGCCAAGGACGTTGGAGTTTAAATGTATGGTGTCGCATACTGGGAGGCAGAATCATTGGGCCATATTTTTTCAAGCAACCCCTAAATGGAAATGTATTTTTTGACTTTTTGGCCAATCCATTGCCGTTGTTGTTGGAAGATGTGCCTCTGGAAACAAGCCAAAAATTGTTTTTGCAGTTGGACGATTGCCCAGCACATTTTGCTATTAATGTGCGAGAGCATATTAATGCAGTATTTGAACAGCGGTGGATTGGAAGAGGAAGTCTGTTTCCATGGCCTCCGCGATCGCCAGACTTAACTTGCCTCGATTTTTATTTATGGGGGCGCTTAAAGGACATCGTGTTTCGGACTCAACCTACTACTAGAGAAGATATGAAAAACCGGATTCGTAACGCAATACGTAACATACCGAGACCCGAAATTGAAGCTGCAGTTTTGTCTAGTCATGAGAGGCTTCAGCAATGCATAGAGCGTGATGGTCAGCATTTCGAGCATTTACGGGGGCATTAAAAACCTTCCTCCTTTAAATCGGTCCTTTTTAGGACCATAACTTACATAATAGAAACAATTCCAGAAAAATATAGTTAAAAAAAATAAAAATTTAAGAGATTTTCGTATAAAGCTTTCTTTGGCCGATATTTTAGGTTAGGAACAAGATATCGAGATGCCGTTTTCGTGAGCTTGTTTAGGCATCATTTAGCTACTTGTTCATGAAAAAGTATTTAATTTTTTTGCGAAAATTAACCGTTTCTGTCGGAATGTCGAACAAAGCCCTCTAGCGACGACATGTGGAACTAACAAAACTTCAATTATTTTAACATTTGTAGCACAAGAATAGCTCATTTCAACGCGTCCAAGTTTGTTAAAACCGGCTTAGCCGTTTCGAAGATACAGGGGGTTATTTAAGGAAACCTTTGAGTACCCCCCAGCACTTTATTTTTAGACATACGTCAAAAAGTGCCAAACAAAAAAAGTTCAGATTATCCTCGTCTTTAAAGATCAGTTATTTTTTTATTAGGTTAATATAGCAGAATTCACAGAAACATCACTTTTTAGATTAAAGACATTAATATAATAAAAACATTTTATCCTGTATGGTTTTAGAACAACACATAACCATGCAATCCCTGTGGTCCTAACTAAAAAATAGGGAATTATTCAATGGCAGTACCACTTCTTTGAGAAGATTGCTTAAAGAACTTGGTTTTAAATGGATAAAGAATAATCCACGACGTGCGCTCATGGAACTACCGAATGTGGCCATGAAAAGTGTGGAATTCCTGAGATCATACAAACAAGCTCTACACCAATTTATATTCCTTGATGAGACCTGGATATTTCAAAATGGAACTATCTGTCGTTCTTAGCAAAATGAAAATTTAAAGAGTATTAAAACTACTAAAACAGATGGCAAAAGGTTGTACTACAATACAAATAAGTTTTTTAACTAAAATTTAGACAAAATCCCCTTTCAGATATATTATACTTCGGTGCGAAAATGTATTTATGAGGGTTGTGAAGCATTATTTTGTTCAAAAACTAACTTGGCGATTATCATGGGGAAATGAACCAGGAAAACTTCTTGAAATGGTTCGAATATCAGTTGTTCCAAACCTACAGAATCCTTCTCTGATTATACTGGATAATATATCTTATCACGGCATGTTATTGGAGAAAACGCCTACCACTGCATGGAAAAAAGTGCTATTAAGGAGTGGTTGACAAATAAAAGCATCTTCTATACAAACATGATGTTTAAAACCGAACTTTTGCATGTTGTCTCTCAGTAAGGACACAAATAAATAGTGTTTACATTAATTATGAAACAAAACAAATTTTTTAGAAACAAACCACCCAAAAAGTATGTAGTGGACGAGCTGGCAGAACAGTATATACACCAAGTCTTATATCTTCCTCCTTACCATTGCAGATTAAACCCTATTTAATTAATTTGGGCTATAGCAAAAATTATTACAATATAGATATTAGTAGGGATGGTAACAGTTAGAATGACTCCCTAAATATGTGGCACGAGGCATTACTGGTTACTCCTGATATGTAGAAAAATTCTGTAAAACATACCGAAGAAGAAATTTATAGGTGGTATGAGAGGGAGAGGATATTTGAGCGCCCAGAAGTCCGTCCTCTGATTATAAAGTGACGACACTAATGAATCAGATTTAGAAAATGAATTAGCTTTGACGATTTTTAGTGAAAATTTTGAAATAGCTTACCCATCTGTTAATAAATCATTTAATTATTTACTTGTTTATTTATTTACTTATCGAAAAAATGTGAGAACAGTTCCAAATATATGTGTCGTTATTTAATGCAACCAACAATTCAGTAATTAATCTTTATTCGTGGTTGAATAAGAAATATTATTTGCTGGGAAATTAAATATTTCCTGATCAATGTGGCAATATTGTAAATGTAAACGTCATCAAACGCTGATGACGTACGCGCCACTTTGTTTGGCTTTAACTATACCTTATATTTTGTATTTTTACGAACATTCACCATGTCTAGCCATACATATATCACAAACTTTGCGAATTTAAATTACAAATCGTAATAACCTGTAGAAAATGTTTTATTATCAACCAATCCTGGAGACATAAAGGAACATCTTCAAATATAAAATTATATATATAGTTATCAATAGTAAATTATCTATTAAAATTATTAAAGATGTTGAAACATCTTTAAACATTTATTAAAATTGTTAAAGACGTTGAAACATCTTCAATAATTTTAATAGATAATTCACTACTGACGAAGATAACTGTAAGTGTTATCGAAACATTTAGATTGTATAATATACAAATACATCATTAAAAAACTCAAAAAATATTTAGTTATCAATTTCATTTTATGGAAATTAATGTGAATAAAAATAAATTTATTCGCAATCATGGGACCTAGATTATTACTGAAACTAGCCGAGAATAATGATTACATATTTATCCCGAAAATTATTACATACCTGTGGTGAGGTTTGCATAGCTATCATGAACCTCTTAATCATTACAATTAATTAATGTGTTGGTATTTGATATTCTTTATTAATCAACGGACGTACAACATATTTAAAAATTTATCGTTGCCTGAGAATAATGCCTAAATTTATACCTTTCAGCCAGAGTTAAAAATGTAAAAAAAATCATTTTTTTTTCAATAGAATATCCTATTTTTTGTTGCGTAATCGAATTGGCGATCAGATTTGCTACAAAGTGATATGACTTGTTGTTATACCTAAATCAAACTGTTCTAGAGTTATTTCCAAAAAACGCAAAATTTTAATTCCTTAACCATTATTTCGAGAATATGAATGGTTGCTATGGATACGAGATATAATTTTTCAAATGACAAGTTTTTAATGTTTGTGATTTAGTACTTATGTCTTAAGTGCCTTAATGTTACTGCTAAAAAGAGTGAAAATGGATAACAATAACGAAAATAATGTTTATACAAATCAAGAAATTCTTAATTTATTTTTTAGAGGTGGAGAATGCGACAAGATTCTTAGTAGAACTTGCACAATATTTAACGAAAACTAAAGCCTGTCCGGTAGAACTGAACGGGTATCGGATTAACAAGGAGGATTGTCAATATATGGTTCTATTGTGCTTGAAACCGCCTTAATGCTTTGCTGTCTCGTACTTATTGTACGTGACAAAGAAAGATGGATATATTATGAATAATGCCTCTATTTCTGCCGAACAAAAGCGTTTGCAACTTTCACACATAATGACAAGGCAATAAGAATCAGATGCAGGTAGAATAGAAATTCAATAGGTATAATAAAATGCCAGTGGTTCTCAACACTGCTTTAACATTATATAATTTGTGAAGAAATGCAACTTTTGTATAATAAAATAATAATCGATTACTAATTACCTATAAGTAATTTCAATTGACACCTTTCACTTATACTTATAACAACAATAACAAATACATTTTATTATAGTTAGTAAATATTAATTAAATTACAAAGATATACTTTTATAATTAAATGTAAAAATTATAATTGTCATTCGGCTTCAGATTCATCACTTCCTGAGTCATCCAAATCTTGGAAAAGATCATCGTCATCACTTTCTTCAGTGTTAACTGTGAAAATAAGAGGTCTTACTTCATCCACAATCTCTTCATTAACAAAAGTATCTTTAATTATTTTATCCGTATGATCAATACATTTTTGCCATATTTCCGCACTAACTGTTTTTAATGCGTCGTTCCACGTATTAAGAACATCTTCGTCTTTTTCCGGATGTCGCAACGATACTTTACTCAACTTTTTCGGCATTATATTAATGGTTAGTTTATATAAACGCTTACTCAAAGAATAATGATAATATAGATATTGCAGTTGTTTTATTTATACCTATATGTACCTACTAAATGGTATAATAATCTATTATTAATTACTTATTGTTACAGTATTGCATATTTAGTTGGATTCTTTTGTAATTGGAGTACACTAAAACGTCATTACCATACTTAGGTATACAATGAACTTTCTAAATGTAAATTGAAATACCTATACTTAATCGAATATTCATTATTATGAATGGCTTTTATAAATGTTTATTATAAAAACTTGCATTCTTCCATAAATTTTAAATGTAATGTTAAAGCAGTGTTGAGAACCACTGGCATTTTATTATACCTATTGAATTTCTATTCTACCTGCATCTGATTCTTATTGCCTTGTCATTATGTGTGAAAGTTGCAAACGCTTTTGTTCGGCAGAAATAGAGGCATTATTCATAATACATCCATCTTTCTTTGTCACGTACAATAAGTACGAGACAGCAAAGCATTAAGGCGGTTTCAAGCACAATAGAACCATATATTGACAATCCTCCTTGTTAATCCGATACCCGTTCAGTTCTACCGGACAGGCTATATCCACATGTACCTCCGATAACAAAAGGTAAATTTAGAATAGAAGCAAATATTGTGCAGTTGAATGCAAACGGCCACCATTTCGCACATTTATTATAATTTGTTTCTAGTGTTTTACATCCATTTTTGTTTTTTGAAGCAAATGCGAATAATTTTCGTTAAATGTTGTGAAAGTTCTGCTAAAATCTTGTAGCATTTTCCGTGTATAAAAAATGAATTAAGAATTTTTTCATTTATGTAAACATTATTTTAACAATAAATACTGTAATGTCTCCTTATCTATAAATAAAGGGGGTTTACTTTTATTAATTAATAGCTAGTTGCTTTCGCCTGGCATAGCTTCCAAGTCGAAGAATATGGAGATCCGCATAAATCATTGTCAACTTTAATATCATAACAAACGTACTATTTTATTTCCTATTTGGGTATAATATTTGACTTACATCTAAAATACTGGATTTATCCCAATAATAATAACAAACAAAACATAAATAGCTCAACCAATACACACAAAATGAAACTTATTTTCTAAAAAATAGCAAAGGGCGTCGCCGCTTTTTCCAGGTAGAATGGGTATCTGTGAATTAAACAATTAACGTACAAAACCTATTTTACGGTAACAACTTCCTTGGGAATTTTATCTAGTGTTAAATGGTAACTATTTACGCAAGTCAATTGAATAGTGTATTCTCACCACTCAATGTGGTTGGTTTATTGCAGTTTCTTTTAAGTTGAAAATAATCCAAGCACTCGTAAATATAAAGAGTATTTATTTTAGTCGGTTCTTATAAACTTTATACAATGGACTGATAAAGCTAACGGCTTCAAAAAGCCAATGATTTTATATCTCGGTCACTAGGTCAGGAAGTGTTATTGATCTGTACCTTTAAAATTGAATTACGAATAGTGCATTTATTTATGTAGCACTTTAGAGTTTTAGGGGTTATAATAATTATTCTTTTTGTTTATACAAAAGAAGTAACCTGACATGCAAGTTTAAATATGTATGCGGCGCTTTCATTTAACGCGCTACGAAATAAGATCATTTTCGTAAGTAGAAATGGTGTACAGGGATTTTAATATTTTACTTCCTATATCCGATTAATTTTATCGCTTACTGGGAAATTTTAGCTAGACGAAATTCTTTTTTTTTTAGAAAGAAATAATCGGGATCTCTACTTTCAAATTGAATAAGTATTAAAATGAAAGGAATTTAATTTTTCTTTCTGGAAGTAGATTTAATGTTAAAGAATTTATTCTCTTTCAGGAAGCGGCGGGTATTGCGTTATTAATTTATTCTGGGCAAACAAAGGTCAGTATAATGACAGGTTGTCAGGATTTATAACGGCTTTACGGGAAAATCTGGCTAAAACGGAGCTTTGGGCGATTATGCCATCGATCTAATATATGCAGGTCGGTCGTGTAGGAGTTTAGATATTATGTTTTAAGAATGATTATCAAACCAAGCCGACCATACGCACCGTTGGTTAAATAGAAGAATGCTAGATTGCACAGGCATACGTCTTTCGGACAAGCAAAGGTAAAAGAGTCACCTCTACGCCTTAGGGATGGCCCCCTTAGGAGGTTATTGTGTAAGGATATTTGTTTTCTGCGGGCTTGCGCTCCAGGGAAGTATCACAATATTAGGTAGTGCGGTGTTTTACAGACAAGATCGATTTATAATCTATCAAAGGCAGAAAAGAAATTTTTCCAGCCGGAAACTAGCCTTATAGATGTGATAGAAAATTCTATAACTTACCCCAGTGATGGACCGGCAGTTAGAAATAAAGATAAATGCGGCGGTTCAGTAGGTCGGTGAAGACCTCAGGACAGAAGCAGTCAGATAGTTACTTCAAGACGGAAGTGGTAAGATAAATACATGGTTACTTCAATACGGAACCGGCAAGATAATTTTTCGCCGCCGTTCCACTTATATAGTCCGCCTTCTAACGTGATTAGATAACGATCTTATTCGCGGTCGGACGGGCCTGGACAAAAAATGCATTTTTCTACAACATAAATGCACAAAATAAATAATTAGTTTGCGGACTTTTGTACAGATTTCTGGATCTTTACAATACTAAGTCACAAACATTAAAAACTTTTTTATCTCTCGTATCTATAGCAACCATTCATAGCATTCTCGAAATAATGGCCAAGGAATTAAAATTTTCCGTTTTATGGAAATAACTCTAGAACAGTTTGATTTAGGTACAACAACACCTTATATCGCTTTGTAGAAAATCTTATTGCCAATTCGATTACGTAACAAAACATAGGGTGTTATATTAAAAAAAAATGATTTTTCTCAATCCAAATAGGAGTTTCACTCCATTTTGTAAACGTCAATCAGCTGTCAAGATTTCGGAAAATAATTTTTATCTCAAAATCCGTAATAGAAGGACATGGTATAGTTTCAATAAAAAAGATTCAAAATTATGGTTCCTATCCAAAAATGTAAAACTCTATAGGGCAATCCATTGAAAATAACAAAATAGATAACGACTTCCGATATAACCGGAAGCGCTAGAAGTCTGAAAATATTTTAGTTGAAGAGAAAGCAATCAATTATACCTGATTCTACATTTTCAAGTTCTAATTTTCGCCACAACCCCCATATACCTCTAATGAGCGGTCTCGCTGAGACGTCCTGTGTATATACATATATGTATATATATATATATATATATATATATATATATATATATATATATATAATTTGGCACCAAATCCTACTTGTGGAAGAAATAAATAAAAATACTCTTTTGTCAATAGTTCGTAAATTATATCAGAGATAAATCCACAGCTATAAATAGATCTGCCTTTGTTGAACACGATATGCTTTTCTTAGGTAATTAAAGTACAAGAAGAACGAGAAACTTGTACTGCAATATCAAATGAAAACAACTGCATATATCCGTAAGTTCAATAAATAGTGGTTACTGTTTAATTGCAGCATGAATTCAATTAGTAATAATTCGAACATAAATGTAATTGTTCGTAAAGCTTTACAATAATAAAACTAACGTTTATTAAGAACCTGAAAGGTACACAAAAAAATTAACCTATCTCTACTTGAATTATTTCAAAACGAAAATTTAGATTTAATCTGAACGCATACCTCAATGTAAGAGTTTAAATTCATGACATACTTGAATATACCGATACATTACCAGAACATGAAGAGAACTGCAAGGTTGTGTTTCTGTTGGTTAACATTGTATTCTACTTCAATTCAACTATACTGAATTAATAAAATTAGCATTATTCTCATTTTTGCAAAACAATTTTATCTTTCTTTTTTTTTATGTATAGTATTCCTGAACAGACTAAGATTCGCCTAACATGCCAAAGCACTCAGGAACACTGGGAGGGTTTAGGGATATTGTTAGGCTGCCAAGAAATGTTTATGAATGGCTACCTTAAATTTCAAGTCAAAATTTAGAGGAAAACAGGAATTGGGTAGTGAATTCCACATTTGTGGAAAAATGTAGATTGCGTCCGTTTAGTGTGACCCGATGGAATTTTGAGCGCGTAATTATGGTATGAATGGGCAAACCGAGTGTTCCTAGTGAATATGGCCTGCGAAGGTATTAAGGAGTGTATTTCGGAGGCACACTTGCCATGGTAGTACCGATAGAACAAGGAAAGAACCGAAACTATTCTTCTATGGTCAAGAGGCTGTAGGTGAGAAGTCAGATACTGCTCATTTATAAGCCCTATAGCTCTTTTTTAAATGCGGTTTGCCATATCAAGGGCGTATTGGGGATCACTGACCCAGAGGTGAAAAGTGTATTCCAGATGAGGTCGAATTTGAGCCTTATACAGTAGAAGCTGGTGTGATGTGAAGTACCGTTTAGATCTGTAGTTTACGGGCAGCTGATTTACTGGCGGACAAAAGGTGGTCAACCCATGAAAGGTTCGATGATACGAACATCCCTAACATAGAGATAGCATTTTAAAACTTGAGATCTAAGCCATTCGTATTTACAGCAGGAAATGATTGGTCTTTCTTGGCGGACACAATGCAACACTGGGTTTTGTCGGCGTTGAACGTGAGTAGATTATTCCTTCCCCATTGAAGGGCACGTTCTAAGTCACTGTTGATTGAGGCTGCCATTTTCACCTTGACGTCCTGACTAGACTTATTGTGGTAAAACTAAGAAGAACTACAATGTAGAGTGCTGTCGTATGCAAAGCAATGGGTCGGGTTACTTGTTGAGGAAATGAGGTCATTTAAGTAATTCATGTGAAAAGTGTGGGAGCCATCGACGACAATGCGTATACGTTTTTTGTCAAGAAGGCTGGGGATCCAATTGATGAGCGTATCGGATAAGCCGAACGAAGACAGCTTGGCAAGTAGGCACTTGTGCCAAACTTGGTCAATAGCTTTTGAAATATTTAAAGCTACTACGACTGTTCACCGGACCTCTCCAATATGTTATTCCAAAGTTGGGTGACATGAAAGATCACCTGCTGAACGACTCTGTCTGAATCCATACTAGTGGTACTTTAGGAGTTTATTGGACTCGAGGAACGAAAGTAGTTGCTGGTTGATGGCTTTTTCCATGATTTTCGATAGAATGAAAGTGATAGCTATTGGTCGATAGTTTGAGGGATCGGTTTTGTCGCCCTTTTTAGGAATAGATTGGGCATTTGCCCACCTTCTACAATGAGGGAAACTCTCCAGATGACATGGAGATCGAAAAGAGTTTGGACAATACTCGGTAAGGACGATAGCGGAATACCGTCGGGGCCAGCCGCCTTGTTTGAGTCAAGTTTATTGATAATTGATTCTAGGAGCTTGTATAGAAAGTACATTGGTTTGATAGCGTATGGGGTAGATTTGGGCGACGGCACAATTTTACCAGAATCTTTGAGAATGAATTTGATGCAAGGTAATCGACAAAGGGGTTGGCTTTGTCAGCAGGATCAGTTACTACAGCTCCGTCGTGAGACGTCATAGGAGGAAAGGAAGATGTACTAAAGTTTTTACTGATAGGTTTAGCTAATGACAAAAATTTACGACTACCCAAAGGTATGAGACTAATTATCTGCATTTACGTTCTTCAAACATATTTTTGGCCTTGATAGTGATACTTTTGCAACTACTATCGACAGATTTATTTGATTTCCATTTGGTATAGGCGAAACAATGCTTCAAGGGAAAACTTGTGTTTCTGACAGAAACAGAATGTCCGGTTGCACTTGTTGAAGGTGTAGGTGAACAGCATTAAATTCGACCTGATTGGTTTGGTTTAAGTGTGCGTGTTGTTTAGTGGGGTGTAGCGTGCTTAGTGTGGTTAATCGTAATCGAATAGACGGGGGGATGCGTAGGGCACATGGGATGTTATCTAGGGATTCTTCTATCTCCTCGGGGAGGTCGTCAAGGAGTTGTGTAAGGATCGCGGGGGGTGCTTGAATTTTAATTTAGGTTTTCTTCGTGGGAATTGGGGAAAGCGGTAGTTGTAGGGAGTGGTAAGGATTTCTTTGGTTGGGATAGTATCGCTAAAAATTCTTTTATGCGTGAAGTATTTCTGAAATGTTTGAATTCTGGGTATTGGTGGTAGGTTTGTGTGTTGTGTTGTGTTGTGTTTTGTAGGTGTGTTGAAGTGTTTTAGGGTGGCAACTTCTGATTCTACCCCGGAGGGTGCCCAGTTGGTTTGCGCGGTTTCTAATCCTATTGAGTGTTCTTTTTACATCGGGGAGCCAATTGAGGGTTCTAGTGAATAGAATTCCTAGGTAGGTGATTTCATCTTGGAGTGTGAGTTTTTCTTGGTTTAGGGCGAGGGAAACATTTCTGCAAGCAAGCTTTGGGAACTTATCTTCGCTGTAGTTAGGATGTCGGAACAGGGTTGTTTGGGTTTTGGAGGTTCGCCCAGTTGGAAAAGTTCCGTAGGGTTTTGGATATGAGGCAGGAGGTATATTGGCTGTGTGTTGGCGATTCGCAGGAGCGGCAACTGAAACAAATGGATGATAGCCTATTACCATTGCCATTACTTGTGGTGTCACCGAATTGGATGTGGCAGGAATTTAAATCACATGGGATAACTACATTAGGGGGCTAGAGGCGTATATTAAAAGGTCATCGGATAGGATATTGTGGCCGGGCGGGTTGTAGTATGGAATAAATACTATAGGAGTGGGAACGTGCACCGTCGCAGCAACGCATTCGAGATGCTGTAGGTGCGCAGGAAGTTGAAAAGGAGTGGATGGGAAGCAATTTTTAATTAAGAGGGCAGTTCCGTGTTGGCTATTGTTTACATAGGTGTGAAATGTGTTGAAATTAAGTGTGCATCTGCATGTGAGTTTTGTTTCTGTTATGGAAAGGATGTGCATATTGTGTGTGTGTGTGTGTGTGTGTGTGTGTGTGTGTAAAAATGTTTAAATAAGGGCCGTTTCCGACATTAACGGTCCCTGCTAGGATACCCATTTGGAGGGAGTTAAGGATTAGGTTGGCGACCTTCATCCGCGTACCTGATACGCAGATGTTGATACTCCGTTGGAATAAGTTTCGGGATAGCAAATCTAGGGTGCGGACAACCCTATCTCGCCAGTCGGGGAACATCTGGAAGAGCAAGTGGGTGAAAACTTGTAGGAAGTCTTTGATGGATAGGGATTCAGTGTCGGGAGAGGGTTTAAGATGGGTTGTGCCTTCCAAGCCGGACCTTCGGAAGACAGGATGGGCTCGAGGGATGCTTTCTTCGACGGAGAACTGGGAGGCTCTCGCCGCTTCCGGCACTTGAAGGAATAGGAAGAGTGAGCTTTCCGGCAGTTGTTACACCTTGGGTTAGCCGAGGATTTGCAGGAGGAGGATCTATGACTTTCGCCACAGTTGTGACAACGGATAGCACGGGTAGGACACTCCTCAGCGGTATGCACCACCTACGTGCAGGTGGAACAATACTTGGAGAGAGGTTGAGGGATAAGGGAGGGTTCGCAACTGTAGTGTCATCCGAATATTACGACACTACGTGCGGGGAGTGGTTTGGGAAGAGGTTATGATCCGGACAAGGGATGTGGGAGTGTTCGTCGCCTTAGAGGTGATGCGAACGGCCTTCCTGACGTGTGGAAGATCGATCACATCCTGGATCTCTTCGGGTAGGATGTCCTTATCCACGTGACGAATCACGCAGGAAAAGGAAGGGGGTCTAGGAGTGGACCGGAGAGTTGGGTTAAGGTGACAGTGGGATCGCCGAAGTTATGTTGCAGCCTAAGCTGTGTACCATCCAACAAGGGAGAGGAGGTATCTAAGAGACATGTGGGGTTGTGGTTGAACGTTACGTTCAACCAGGGAATATTAAGGGATTTAATGAAGTTGAATAAGGATTTCTGGGTGGTTATAAATTTCGGGATATTTCGGATGCAATAGCTCGAGGATTGGGGAAAGCGGGTGTACGAATCACGACAGGCACAGGTGGCTGGGCAGGTTTGTGTGTGTGTGTGTGTGTGTCTGTGTGTGTCTGTGTGTGTGTGTGTGTGTGTGTGTGTGTGTGTGTCTGTGTCTGTGTCTGTGTCTGTGTCTGGTCGTCTGTCGTGTGTCTGTGTCTGTGTCTGTGTGCTGTGTCTGTGGTCTGTGTCTGGTTGTCGTGTCTGTGCTGTGTTGTCTGTGTCTGTGTCTGTGTCTGTGTCTGTGTTGTGTCTGTGTCTCAGGTCTGGTGTTGTCTGCTGTGTCTGTGGTTGTCTGTGTCTGTGTCACGTGTCTGTGTCTTGGTGTCTTGTCTGTGTTTCTGTGTCTGTGTCTGCTGGTCTGTGTCTGTCTGTCTGGTCTGTCGTGTCTGTGTCTGTGTCTGTGTCTGTGTCTGTGTCTGTGTCTGTGTCTGTGTTGTGTCTGTGTCTGTGTCTGTGTCTGTGTCTGTGTCTGTGTCTGTGTCTGTCTGTCTGTGTTGTGTCTGTGTCTGTGTCTGTGTCTGTGTCTGTGTCTGTGTCTGTGTCTGTGTCTGTGTCTGTGTCTGTGTCTGTGTCTGTGTCTGTGTCTGTGTCTGTGTCTGTGTCTGTGTCTGTCGTGTGTTGCGCTGTGTCTGTGTCTGTGTCTGTGTGTCTGTGTCTGTGTCTGTGTCTGTGTCTGTGTCTGT